>CM018080.1:70729149-70992871 GCA_008658365.1 Alca torda | reverse complement strand
CAGAGCAATACAATGCAAGATGTAGCATTATACGGGGCGGTACAAGGCCAATACACAGTCAAATAAGGAACGACCGATTGCCAAATTCATGATATAGTGCAGTACTATGACAGAATGTCACAAAAGACAGTGAAAGCAGTGATACAGTAATAAAATACTGTACATAACAATACAGGGCAGTACAAGAAAATACACAATCAAATAAACTAATGAAAAACCTCAAAATACAGTGCTGTACAATCCCAGACAGTCTCAGGTGGCGGTAAAGACAGTTACAGAGGAATAGAGTTCATGACGTAACTCCAAACAGGCCAGTACAAGGCAATACACAGTCAAATAAAGTACAACAGCCTAAGAAGCTCTCGATACAGTGCCTGTCTATGCCAGAATACATCAGACGGCTCGCAGCATGGTGAGAGGGCAATACGATGCAAGTCTTAAAAAAATACAGGGCAGTACAAAGCAATATAGAACAACCGAACAAAAACACCCTCAGTTCAGTGCAGTACGATCCCAGAGAGTCTAAAAGGACAGGTAAGACAATTTCATGGCAACAGAATGCCAAATGTAACACAATACAGGGCACTACAATGCGATACGGAATAATATAAAAAACAACCGATCAAGACCCCACAATACAGTGCGGTACGATCCCACACGGTCTCGGGTGGCAGTCGAGACAGATACAGGGCAACGCAATCCAAGATGCAACTTTACGCAACAGTAGAATGGAATACGCAGTCAAATAAACACCAACCGATTGAAAAACACAATACAGTGCAGGACAATACGAAAACAAATGAGATGGCACTCGAGACAGTGACAGAGCAATACAATGGAAGACATAACAACACAGGGCGGTACAACACCAAAATATATCAGATGGCACTCAGAACAATAACACGGCAATACAATGCAAGACAACACAACACAAGGCAGTAAGAAGGCAATACATGGTCAAATACAGAACCACCAATAAAACCTGCACAATACAGATCACTACAATCCCAGAACGTCAAACGTGACAGTGAATGGAATGACAGGGCAATACAGTGCAAGATACAGCACTAGACAGGGCAATACACCTTCAAATGAAGAACAACCGATTAAAAAACCCACAATACACACCAGTACAATGCCAGAACAGATCAGATGGCGGTCAGAGCGATTACAGGGCAATACAATGCAAAGTGTAGCACCATAAAGAACAGTAACAAGCCAATATGCAGTTGTGGCGGGCACAGTGATAAACTCCACTCCTAAGACAGAAGTAGTGAAACGTTCAGAAACATAAATACAGCGATTCAACAAAGATAATGGGGAACATGACAGCGCTTTACCAGATTCCACGGCCACGTACCCTGGATTATTTACTACATAGGGGCCAGGGGTACACAAGCTGTCTGGGAGACCCTCCCGTTGAGTCACGAGGCTCGGAAAGGACCCCCTTGCTTTCCAAACCCCTTCTCGGAGAGGAGTCTAGGTGCGGCTGGATCCAATCCTGGCCCTGGACATGGCCAACGGTTTACCTCTAAAGGATTACGTCTGCACCATCCACCCTTTATATCACCGAGCTAACATTGCAGAGTTCTGCATGCTATTAGTCACTTACCGAGTATCTGTTGCGGCAAGGCGTCTCTCGGCCTCAAAGAGCAGAGCCTTACGTAAGCATCCCCACTCAAGGGGAGATGCCGGCGAACGGGCTGCTGCCGTGCGGGAGAGATCAAAGGGCTCTTTGCCTGTCAGCTATTTATAGAGGCAGCTAATTGACTTTTTGTCATAACAGCCTGGGTACAAAAAAAAACTAGGGCCCCACAGCACGCAGTGTCTTGACTGTGTTGCCAGCCATCGCCTAAAGTTAAAGTGCTGCTCGTTAACAACTCCCGTTGATGGTTATGGCTTGAGCTGCAGGCTGGGGGAAAACAAAAGGGGGGGGGGGGGGAAAACGGGCGGTGACGACACCACAGCAGTCAAAGAACAGCCAATTACGGGACTGCCCTGTATTGTGAGTTTAACACAATATCTACACTGACAGTCAAGGCAATGACAGAGCAATACAGCGCAAGACGTAACGGTATACAGAGCAGTACAAGGTAATTCACGCTCAAATGAAGAACAGCCGGTTACAGGACTACACTGCATTGTGATTTATTTTTTTTAACACAATCTCTAAAGTGACGGCGCAATACAATGCGAGACGTTACAGCATACAGGGCATTACGATCCATACCACGGTCAAACAAACAAGAGCCAATTACAATACCCACAATACCGTGCACTACAAAGCCAGACAGTCCCAAACGTCAATCGAGATGATGACGAGCAATATGAAGCAATAGATAACATTACATGGGGCAGTACGAGGCAATACAAAGTCAAATAAATAACACAGTTAAATTCACGATACGGTGCACTATGACACAATGGATCAAATGGCAATCGAAACAACGACGGGGCAATACAATGCAAGATGTGACATGATAGAGGATCGGACGAGTAAATACGCAGTTGTGGCCGGCAGAGCTACTAACTTTACCCGTAAGAGAACAGTTGTGTAACATATGGTAACAAACACAGCAACTGAACAAAGGTAACGGTGAATGTGATGGCGCTTCACCAGATTCCATGACCGTGTACCCCAGATCATTTACTGCATAGGGGCCAAGGACAGACAAGCTGTCTCGGAGACCCTCCCGTTGAGTCACGAGGCTCAGAAAGGACCCCCTTGCTTTCTAAACCCCTTCTCGGGGAGGAGTCTAGGTGCGGCTGGATCCAATCCTTGCCCTGGACTTAGGCAACGGCTTACCTCTGAAGGATTACGTCTGCGCCATCCATCCCTTATATCACTGAGCTAAGACTGCAAAGTTCTGCATCCTATTAGTCTCTTACCGAGAATCTGTTGCGGCAAGGTGTCTCTCAGCCTTGAGGAGCAGAACCTTACGTGAGCGTCCCCGCTCAAGGGGAGATGCTGGCGAACGGGCCGCTGCCGTGCGGGAGAGCTCAATGGGCTCTCGGGCTGTTCGCTACTCATGGAGTAAGCTAACTGACTTACAGTGTTTTGACTCTGCTTGCCCGCCATCCCCCAAAATTCAAGTGCCCCTCATAGCGACTCCCGCCGGTCGGTACAGCTTGAGCAGCAGCCTGGGGGAAAAAGGGGGAGAAAAAGGAGGGTCATGTCGCAACAGTGGTCCAATAAAGAACAACTGGTTAAAGATTGCACAGTACAGTGCCTGACAGTCTAAAATAACTGGCAAGACAATGACAAGGCAATACAATGCAAGACCTAACGTTACACAGTGCAGTACGAGGCAATATACGATCAAATAAAGAACAGCCAATGAAAGAATTGACGGTACAGTGCCATACAATGGCAGAATTTATCAGATGTCAGTCAAGACGACGACTGAGCAATACAAGGCGAGACATAATACGATACGGAGCACCACGGGGCAATACACGGTCAAAGAAACAACCACCCATTAAACAATTCACAATACAGTGCAGTCCTAGGACAGAATGTATAAAAAACCATCAAGACAATGACAGGGTAATACAATGCTAGACACGACACAATATTTGGCTGCATATTACCTTGTTACCGCCTTGCAAAGAAAAACCGATTAAAAAACCCAGAATACAGTGAAGTAATACCGGAATAGATCAGAAGGCAGTCAAGACAATGATGGGGCAATATAATGGGAAACGTAACACAATACAGGGGAATATAATAAAATATATAGGCAACTTAAAAAAAAATCAAAAAACCCGCGATATAGTGCTTACAATGGCAGACGGTCTCAGATAGCGGTCAAGACAATTACAGGGCAATATAACGCAAGACGAAACACGATACAGGGCGGTGCTTTGCAAAACCATCCCAGATGGTGATCGGGGAAATTACGGAGCAATATAATGCAAAAACACCACCGTGCCTGACAATGCAATATACAGTCACATACAAAACAATCCATTAAAGAAAGAACATACGGAACAAAACCGTGCAAGATGGTTTCAGATGGCATGATGTGATGCAAAACCAAAACAGCGCCAGAAAATGCAATACAATTTCAAATACACAACCTTCAAATACAAACCAAAATACTTAAGGATACAATGCCAGAGTGTCTCATGTGACAGTCAAAACAGTGACAGACCAAAACGATTCAAGACATACCATGATGCAAGGCAGAACAATGCAATACATGGTCAAAGGAAGAACAACCGAATAAAAAAAATCCAGAATACAGTGCGGTACAATGACAGAACATATCAGAGAGCTGTCAAGACAATGACAAAGCGATAAGCTGCAAAACCAAAACACAGCCAGGCGATGCAACAAAATTTCAAATACACAACAACGCAATTCAAAACAAAATATGGAAGGCTACCGTGCCTGATCGTCTCAGATGGCAGTCAAGACAATGACAAAGTAATACAATGCAAAACCAAGATACAGGCAGGCGAAGTGACACAATTTAAAGTACAGAACGATGCAACACAAAACAAAATACAGAACTATACGATGCAATGCAGTCCAACGTGGCAGTCAAGAAAATTACAGGGCACTACAGTACAAAACCAATACAGAGCCAGGCAATGCAATACTAATTCAAATGCACAATACAACACAAAAAAAAATATGTTAGCATACAATGCAAGACAGTCTCAGATAGCAGTCAAAACAGTTACAAAGCAACACAATGCAAAAAAAAATACAGAGCCAGGCAATGCAATACAGTCAGATGCAGAACAATCCATCGATGAAACAACATAGCGAACGGTACGACATGACTGTCTCAGATGGCAGTCGAGAAGATGACCGAGCAGTACAGTCTAAGACCTAACAGAAACGATGCTACGCCATCTGAGACTGCAGACGAGAAAACTACAGAGCAATACAAACCCAGACAAAACACAATACAAGACAGTACAACATAAGATAGTTTCACATACGGTCAAGGACAATTACCGCTCTGCTTACATGCCCCAGGGGGACTGCTCCAGGACAGCTTGGGGCACTACGCTAACTTTTAAATGCCTCACTGCTATTTCCAACCCTGTCCCCTCCCCTCCGAGATGAAGCTCCGCTGCCGGTACCTCAACTTCACCTTCTGAGGTCCGGGACTCTGGAGCCCTGCTCAATAAAAAAAAAAATAAATAATTACCATACATCAAATTGATTCATCCCACAGTCGCTGGGTTTCCTCTTCATCATCTGCAAAAAAAAAAAAAAACCAAGGGAACCCAAATTTGCACAAATTGGTGTCATCAGGCACCATTGCATCGGTCAACACAAACTTGTACCGCAATATCCCCCACAGCAGATGCACCGTGCCGTTCTGCTCACCTGCTCCACACAGATTCTGGATTCTGACGATGCAGCATGCTCAGCTTCTAGCACCTGAGACACCTAGACACACAATATTATCGTTGAGCTTACAGGAAACCACCACCCCCACACGCCACCTCTCTACTACCCAGCTCACCTCAAACGCTCATCTGGCTCCAGAGACGCAGAGCACCTGCAAAACCAAAGACAAACACTCCACTGAGCTGCAGTGTAGTACTTTGCTAGTAGACACCAACATGTCCACAGCCGCCTCACTTGCTGGGACTACTCAGTGGGCATGCAGCATCGCTCCTCTGACCCTGGGCACACCAACCAATGAAACACATGCTGAGATACCACCCAAAACCCTAAAACGTACGCACCTACTCCCATCTCCCACCCCCTCACCTTGCCAGCTCTGGCATGCAACCTGAAGCTCTGGCTTGCAACCTGAAGGCTTGCAAACTGCCTGTAAAATGCGACCAATATGGGTTGCTTAAAACTTGAAAGTTGCTCCATCTGAGGAAGATGTGATACTTCAGCCCACCCACTGCTGCTGACCTTGACTGCCTCATCCCCATATCCCATGTCATTCATTGCTTCAAAACTTCAAATTGAAAAGAATCAATGCATATAGTACTCAAAGCCACATCTTCTCTCTAATACCATGTGCTGACCCACCTTCTTACATTGCTCCCCTCTCCTACGCTGCCCTGCCAAGCTTGGCCCGCTGCATCTGCAAGAACAACATCAAAGAAATCACCTTGACGCAGAGCGATAGGGTCATAATAACAAAGTCTTGCACCTACTTACAAATACCATCTAAGGTCCAAATACGACCTTACACAAAGAAAATGACACAAGAAATTCAATCTGCACAAAAAGCAGCCTTACCCTCTTCCACATGAACTCTTCTTCACTACTGCTGTATTGCCTTTCCAACATGCCTCTGCTCTTCCCAAAAAAGAAAAATGGAAAAGCTGTCCACATAACCTCCTGATGGCTACCCTGAAATGACTATGCAACCTTTCCTCGACCTACAGAGATTCGCATATTACATGTAGACTCTCATCACTCTTCTGCCCGCCCCGGACTCTACACACCCGGGCAGGGGGGCTCCGAGCCAAACGCACACAGTCACAGACCAACACTACACACAACGCTAAAAACAACACGTCTCAAAGATGAGAGAAAACTCTCAGCAAGAAGGATGGCACCCTGACCGAAGTCGCCGTCGGGCAAGAAGACTTGGGGGACCGTGATGGTGATGACGTGAAGAGGGTCTATGGAACCCCCCGAAACAAAGTGCAGAACATCATCGTCTGCAATAAGAAGGGAATGGCAAGACAGACACGCAGGAAGCCTGGCTCCAAGACCTAAGAACGTAATGACAAAGGGAAGAAGTCCCAGTTGTGGAAGTGCGCCGTCCGGAAGCTTCTGAGATGCAAGACCAATCTACGCTTTAAGTGCATAATACAAGAAGAGCGGCAGCCGATTGGTGCTATGCCCACTGGTGCAGGCATTCCAGATGCTAGGGATGGCGCCCAAGGCACCGTGCCGTGTTCCTTGAGCTCAAGGACAACATCGAGACCCGAGAAAGGTCTAAGACATGGAACACAGGCCACACGAACGACACGACAACAGACACAGGCTGGAACTCCCCTGCCCGGGACGCGCTAGCTGACCAGTAAGCCGCATCCTTTACCCGCCCAAAGGGGACTGTGCTCCAGGGCAGCCCTCGCCACTACGCTAACTTTCAAAAACCCCTTTTTGCAACTGTCAACCTCGTCCCCTTGGGCCCTCTCCGGCACCAGTCTCTCAACTTAGCTTTTGGAGGGCCGAGGGTCCAAATCCATCCTTGATGCAATCCACAAAAAACAGCCATCTGGTATCTTCCCGCGGTCACCAGTATCTCCTCTTCCTCTGCAAAAGAAAAAAGGAAAAACAAAAGCCCAAAAGCAACGACAGCAACAGCAATAAGCATCTTGAGAGGAGATGCCAACCTCTTCCACAACACCCTCATCCTCCCAAACGCCGTGGCGCTCCGCTCACCTGCTCTGTGCCGATTCCAGAGTGGGAGGCTGCAGCGACAATCATTTAGGGCACATAAGATACCAAGACACACAACGTTAACATTACGCTTCTGCCAAATCACCAGTCCCGTGCTCCTCCTCGATACCATCTGGCTCGCCTCGAATGCGAGAGGCTAGAAAAGACCAGGCCCCCTCAACACCCAAACCCACCTGCAAAACCTGTCCGAGAGACTCGTGAACGCACACCCCTTTCCTAGCCATCTCCCAGTGCCAAAACTTTAGAAAGCCCTTCTCTTCTCCCTCAGCCATCACGGGAGGAGCCCCGCTTCTTCCTGACAGCTCCCGCCCTCTATCTGCCGGCCTGAACCCCCTGCGTCGGCCGCTCCTGAGGAGCTGCTCTTCCCAGCCCTGCCCTACCTTCGGTGGGCACCTCCTATCTCCCATCTTCCCCCAGACTCCCGGCTCTGCTACAGACCCACCGAGTCAGCGAAGCCCTGACCCTATCTACCAGGGGCCTGCCGCAAGCCGCAAAGGCTCCAGGGATACAGCGGTACCCCGCACACCGTGGGGGAAGGCGACGAGCCATCCTACACCCTGAAAGACATTATACTTTAGGTCCCTCCTGCTCTCTTGAGCAAGGCGAAAACTCCACTTACGGCTGCAGAGGCCCGAGCCCTGCGAAGTCATCTCCTCATCTGCCCCATTGAGACAAATGCTATCGGCATCTTACCCGGGATACGGCAAAATCAGTCGAAGGAAAAGAAAAAGCCACAACAAACAAAGTTCCATCTTCAATACAGTCAGGGATTCCAGGAAAACACACCGCACCTGGAATACAGAAAAGCATACCGTTAAACCATCTCGCTGCCCCCGAACACTCATTACAACATGACTGACCTCAAAAACCACAAGGAAGAGAAGCGGCATGCAAGGCCGCTCTCTACTATACATGCTGCCAAACCTCACCTGGTCCTGAAGGTCTTACCACCTCCAAATTCTTACCTCCCATCCTCCAAATGGGATAACTTCTCCCCCCAAGTAGCTGAGCCGGCTCCAAAGCTGCAATCGGCGGAAGGACCGGCACATCTCTGACCCTGGAGAAGCCCGGCAGCAGAATGAGCTTCCCTAGCAGGGACTGTGGTTTATATACCCTGGGCTCCGCCCACCACCCTTCCCACCATCACCTGGGAAAGGGGCTGGGGCAACGAGGCATGGAGCCTGCCGGAGGAGCGGCTGCTCCTTTTCTCACATGCCTGAAGATTACAGCGTGCAAAACACCAAAACGGAGAAAGCGGCCCTTACAGGAAGTGACAACACACACTCTTTTACTACAGCTACGCCAGCTGTGTCAGCAACAGGACCGGGTAGGGAAGTAAACTTAAACAAACTTTTGCAGGGCGTCAATAGAAAGAGATACAGGTCGTGCTAACCTACGTAGGAAAGTAGATCATCAAGCACAATAACAATAGCTTTATCAAGACTCCATGTGCTTTAGCGTCCGTGTAAAAGAAACCTCACAATGGGTCATACAGCATTTTTAGCGAGACCACACATATAACCCGACTTCTGCCAGAACTGTATTCTGGATAGGACCGACGGACAGAGCGCAAGCAGAGGCTTGTACGCCGCCTGTAATACAGCGGCCGAGAAAGAACTGACACTTTGGGCCACCGGTCACCTTGCCTGAGTCCGCTCCGGTGCCCTGTCCGTCATTGCTGTCGCAGTTTAGGCTGGGCATTAAAACAGGTGACAGATGTTCCCTTTTGACTTATCTCCCAAGGGAGAAAAGAAGAAGAAGGATTTACGGATTGAAAAAGAAACTGAACCGTAATGAACTATTAACAGAAAAATAATACCAAGAAAAGATAACGGTAACAGGAAAACAAGGAAATATATACAATATATACACAAGCCGGTATCGCGCTCCCAGGATGGCCGTCATTTCACTGGCAAGCATAGGGAAAGTCCAAGACCGGACTCAGCGACGGATGGGAACTGGAGTCCGGACCTGGTTGCACAAACGCGTGGATCAGGATTAAAGGATGACGAACGGACAGAGGAGTCCTCAGACGCCGGCCATTGAAGGAAAGGTACCGACCCCTTCCATCCCTCAAGCTTTTATACTGAGTGTGATGAGCATGGGACGGAATACCCCGTCAGTCGGACTCAGGTCACCGGTCCTGTTCGCTCTTCACCGTGGGTGCGACCCCTCTACGCTTTTCCACTTCCAACCCTCCAACGTGGCGCACACAGTTACCCGACACGGGTTGTTATAGCAATACCTATAAGCAAGAGCCTCTCTACATAACATCCCTTGGCATTAAGTGCAAATGTAAGGTCTTTGCACTCTGGAAGCTGATACTACCTGAAAAAGACATCATTATCTTCAGACAGTTCAGTTAGTTAGAAGAGACTTACCTGAAAAGTAAAATTACCGAAAGGAAAACTGGTTCTGTTGTACCTCAGATCAGCACATTCACACATGGTTACGCAACCTCAAATTCACATTTAAAAAAAAAAACAAAACAACAACAAGTATCCAACTGTGTTCAGGGAGCTGCCAGTCACATCTTCCGTCTAATACCACACGCTGAGCCATATCCGTACAGCGCTCCTCTCGGCTCCCCTGCGTCACCCAGCGCATCTCATCTCTCTGCATCAAAAAAAGAAAAAAATATCAAACATTACCCTGATGCAGAGCGATAGCTTAATTCCAAAGGTCTTCTTTCTACTTCAGAACACTGTTCAACTAGATCCACCTACAGCCTGCCATCAAAAAAAAAAAAGAAAGCCCACACACATTACACCCCACACAAGGCAGCCTGAACATCTTTGAGATAATATCTCCTTCACTAACCATGAACAGCCTCTCAGACTTGGCTCTGCTTATGCCAACACCCACTAATGAAGCACCCATGCACCCAACCTACTGAGAGTTAATCAATTCCAGAGGACTACGCAACCTTTGCCACAGCCTCGACAGATACACATATTAACTCTAGACTCTCATCACTATTCTGCCTGCCCTGGACTCTACGCACCTGGACAGGGGGGCTCCGAGCCAAACACACAAAGTCACAGACCAACACTACACACAACACTAGAAACAACATGCCTCAAAGATTAGGGAAAACTCTCATCAAGAAGGATGACACCCAGACCGAAGTCACCATCGGTTAAGAAGACCTGGGGGACCGTGATGATGATGTGAAGAGGCTCTATGGAACTCCCCGAAACAAAGTGCAGAACACCATCGTCTGCAATAAGAAGGGAATGGCAAGACTAGTAAGATGTAGGCGCAGGAAGCCTGGCTTCAAGACCTAAGAACTTAATGACAAAGGGAAGAAGTCCCAGTTGTGGAAGCGGGCCGTCCGGAAGCTTCTGAGATGCAAGACCAATCTACACTTTAAGTGTGTAACACAAGAAGAGCGGCAGCCGATTGGTGCTATGCCCACTGGTGCAGGCATTCCAGATGCTAGAGATGGCGCCTGAGGCGCCATGCTGTGTTCCTTGAGCTTAAGGACAACATCGAAACCCGAGAAAGGTCTAAGAGACAGAACACGGACCACACAAACAACACAACAACAGACACAGGCTGGAACTCCCCTGCCCGGGACGCGCTAGCATCACACTGACCAGTAAGCCGCATCCTTTACCCGCCCAAAGGGGACTGTGCTCCAGGGCAGCCCTCTCTGCTACGCTAACTTTCAAAAACCCCTTTTTGCAACTGTCAACCTTGTCCCCTTGGGCCCTCTCCGGCACCAGCCTCTCAACTTAGCTTTTGGAGGGCTGGGGGTCCGAATCCATTCTTGACGCAATCCACAGAAAACAGCCATCTGATATCTTCCTGCGGTCACCAGGTGTCTCCTCTTCCACTGCAAAAGAAAAAACAAAAACCCAAAAGCAACAATAGCAACAGCAATAAGCATCTTGAGAGGCAACGACAACCTCTTCCACAACACCCTCATCCTCCCAAATGCTGTAGCATTCCGCTCGCCTGCTCTGCACCGATTCCAGAGTCTGAGGTTGCAGCGACAGTTATTCACGGCACCTAAGATACCAAGAAACAAATTACCACTGCGCTTCTGCCAAATCACCAGTCCCGTGCTCCTCCTCGCTACGATCTGGCTTGCCTCAAATGCAAGAGGCTAGAACACACCAGACCCTGTCAATACGGGGTCTGGTGCAAAATCTGCAAAGCTGCAAAATCTGTCCGAGAGACTCATGAACGCACACCCCTTTCCTAGCCATCCCCCAGTGCCAAAACTTTAGAAAGCCCTTCTCGTCTCCCTGAGCCATCACAGAAGGAGACCCACTTCTTCCCGACAACTCCTGCCCTCTATTTGCCAGCCCGAACCCCCTGCGTCGGCCGCTCCTCGGGAGTTGCTCTTCGCAGCACTGCCCTGCCTTCAGCGGGCACCTCCTATCTCCCATCTTCCCACGGACTCTGGCCTCTGCTACAGACCCACAAAGTCTGCAAAGCCCTGACCCCATCTATCAGGGGCCTGCCACAAGCCGCAAAGGCTCCAGGGACATACCGGTACCCCGCGCACCGTGGGGGAAGGCGACGAGCCGTCCTACACCCTGAAAGACATTATACCTTACATCCCTGCTGCTTTCTTGAGAAATGTGAAAACTCCATCTACGGCTGCAGACAAGATGCTCACCTAAGCCCTGCGAAGTCATCTCCGCATCTGCCCGATTGAGACAAATGCTATCGGCATCTTACCTGGGATACAGGAAAACCAGTGGGGGGAAAAAAAAAAAACCAACACACAAACACAAACAAAGTTCCATCTTCAATACAGTCAGGGATTCCAGGAAAACACACTGCAACTGGAATAAAAAGCGTACTGTTAAACCATCTCGACACCTCTGAATGCTCATTACAACATTACTGACCTGAAAAACCTGACCATGGAAAATCTGGCAGCAGAATAAGCTGCCCCAGCAGAGGCTGTGGTTCATGTACCCCAGCCCCCACCCACTGCCCTTCCCACCATCACCAGAGAAAGGGGCTGGTCTGACTGCCAGAAGGCATAAAGTCTGCCAGAGGAGCAGTGAGTCTCTGCAAACCGTTCCTTGGTATTCACTACAAGTGTCTGACCTTATCTGCTAGAAGCAGATACCTTCTGAAAAATATGCTGTGAATTTCAAGGATCGCAATTAGAAGCTGAGCTACCAAGTATAACTAGCAAATCTCTGTTTCACCTCAAACAAGGACATTTGCACATGCCTTTGCAACATCAAATTTAAAAAACCTTAGTGTCATATAAACACCGGTTGCATCCTCTCTCTAATACCACACACCAACCCACCTTCTTTTGGTACTCTGCTCTCCTCCTGCACAGCTTGCCTCTCTGCATCTGAAAAACAACAATAAGAAACACATTACCCAGATACAGACCGATAGCTTAACAATCCCAAAGGTCTCGTTTCTACTTAAGAATACCATCCAGAGCAAAGACAGCATGCCAGTATAAAAAAAAAAAACACACACACAAACATTAAGACCAACACAAAGCAGCCTTAATAACTTTGAGATGCCTACTCCTCTGCTACTGCTGAACAGCCCCTCCCACATAGCTCTGCTTTTCCCAAAAACCACTACTGAAACAACTGTCCACATAACCTGCTGATGGCTACACCAGCTGGAATGGTCATACCACCTTTACTTCAGTAGTCTAGGCAGATCCACATATTAACAGTTGGTTCTCATCACTGCTCCAGCTACCCCTGACGCTACGTCCCTGGGCAGGGAGGCTCGGGGCCAAAACACACACATACACACAAACCGACAGTACATGGAACGCTACAAACAACACGCCTCAAAGATGAGAGAAAACTCTCAGCAAGAAGAATGACACCCCAATGGAAGTCATTATCAGGCAAGACGACCTGCAGAACTGTGACTGTGACTTGAGAGGGCTCTGTGGAAGTCCCAGAAAGTGTGTAGAACATCATGGCCCGTGACAAGAAACGACTATCAAAACTGAGAAGATGTATGCCCGGGAAGCCCGGCTTCAAGACCTAAGGAATTAAGGATGCAGGGTTGAAAACCCAGTCCCTGAAAGTGGACTGCTAGAAAGCAGAACTGGTCGTGCAGCTAGGAACAAAACCACAAGTGAGAACCGTTCAGAGTTTTCCATCGCAGAAGACCGATCCACGCTTTAAGCTTGTAACTCAA
Organism: Alca torda; assembly: GCA_008658365.1. Classification (NCBI taxonomy): domain Eukaryota; kingdom Metazoa; phylum Chordata; class Aves; order Charadriiformes; family Alcidae; genus Alca; species Alca torda. Next base: position 70,979,322 of record CM018080.1, on the reverse strand, counting down.
GGAAATCAGCGTCTAAATACAGCCATTTCAGACTCTACGGATGGTACCTGAGGTGCATGCCATGCTCCTTGAGTGTTAAGAGGACATCGAGACTCAAAGGTCTAAGACACAGAAGACGCAACACAAAGTACACAACACACACAGGCTGGAACTGCCCTGCCCGGCACAACCTAGCATCATGCCAACAACTAACCCTCTCCCTTTATCTGCCCAAAGGGGACTGCTCCTGGACATCCCTCTGCCCTATACTGACTTTAAACTGCCCTGCAGTTGTCAGCCTCGTTCGCTTCCTCCAGGGCTTTCCCTAGCCCTGGCTCCTCCGCTTCGCTTTCAGAGGACCGGGGCTCCAAAGCCACTGTCAAGGTAAGAACAATGCGTCAGATATCTGGGACGTTCTTGCAGTCACCAGGGTCCTCTTCATCATCTGAAGTGATAAAAAAAAAACCTCACCACCCCAAGCAGTTCCAGCAAGAAGTATCACAGAGGTCAACACCAACCTCTTCCACAACTCCCCCTTCCTCAGAAGCGCAATGGCATTCTGCTCACCAGCACATTCCAGAGTCTGACCCTGTGGCGGTCGCAGCTCCTAGCACCTGAGATACCAAGAAATTAGCGTTAGATACCAAAATGAGCGTTGCGCTTGTGAGTAATGACTGGCCCTGTGATCCTCCTCGCTACTGCCCCGGCTCACCTCAAATGCTCATCTGATTCCAAAAGGTGGCTTGCAGAGCCCCTACAAAACCAAATGGTAAATTCTTAACTGAGTCGCCATATACTACTTCACTATGAGACACTGACATGGCCCACATCTGCCTCACCTTTTGGCCTGCTCATCCCCATGTGGCTGTACCCCTCCGAGCCTGCGTGCTGCACCTGACAAAAAAAAAAAAAAAAAACAAAACACAAACCACCCAAACAGAAAGCACAAGCTGAGATACTGCCAAACACCTCAGCCTGACTGCAACAATTCTTATAGCCCACTCCTTTACCTTGCCCGCTGGTCCACCTGGCCTCCATACTGTGGGGCTGCCGCCTTGAGGCTTGCGCGCCCCCCATGAAACAGAACCAAAGGACTTTTAGAACTTCACCCGCGATACACCACCTGAAAGAGAACTGTGACTTCAGCCCCACCCGCCGCTACTCACCTTGCCCCACTCAGCCCCTGTACCCATATTGAATATTGCCTATTTCTTCAAATTGAAAAAATAGGATACCGTAGTGTAGTTGTAGAGCCACGGGGCACACCTTCCCTCTGAGACCACGCATTGAGCCACCTTGTTACCGCACGCTGCTTGGCTCTCCTACGTTGCCCGATACAGCTTGTCCCTCATGCATCTGATAAAAGAATATCAAACTATTAACCTGAAAGCAGAGCAATACCTCCATAATACCAAAAGTCTTATTCCAATTTAGAGATACAACCTCAGCTCCAACTGCAGTCTACCATTAAAAAACCCACTGAATTTAATGCCCACACAAAGCACCCTTAACATCTTTGAAATGCGGTCTCCTTCAGTACTGCTGAACAGCCCCTCCCACATAGCTCTGCTCTTCCCCCTAAAACATTACTGTAAGTCATGTCCATACAACGTGCTGATGTCTACTCCATCTCAGGAGACTGTACCACCCTGGCCGCAACAGTCTAGGCAGACCCACATAGTAACCGTAGACTCTTACCACAGTTCAGTCTACCCCTGACTCTACATCCCTGGGCAGGGCGGCTCCGAGCCAAACACACACAAGCACAGACCGACACTACACAGAATACTACAAACAGTGTGCCGCAAAGATGGGACAAAACTCTCCGCAAGAAGAACGACACCAGGACGGAAGTCACCATCAGGCAAGAAGACCTGCAGGTCCATGATGGTGATATGAAGAAGCTCTATGGAACTCCCTGAAACCAAATATAGAATGTCACAGTCTATGATAAGAAGAGACTCTCCAAGATGAGAAGATGTGTGCGCAGGAAGCCTGGCTTCAAGACCTAAGAACGTAATGACGCACTGCAGAAATCCCAGACCCTGAAAATGAACTGCTTCAAGAGCAGAACTGCTCAGGGAACTGGGAGCAACTCTGCAAAAGAGGACTGACTGGAAACTTCCCAGACTCAAGAGTGATCCGTCGTTTAAGCTTTTAACGCACAAGAAAAGCATTGCCCGATTGATGCTCTGCCAATATGTACAGACATTTGAAACCCTAGGGGCTGCGACCGAGGTGCATGCTGTTGTCCATCAGCACAAAGGGCAACAAGGACACGGAGAATCCAGGAAGGTTTAAGACACAGAAGATAGACCACACCAACTACACAACAGACACAGGCTGGAATCGCCCTGCCCGGCACAAACTAGCATCATGCCGAAGACTAACCCGCTCCCTTTACCCGCCCTGAGGGGACCGCTCCTGGACATCCCTCTGCTCTACGCTGACTTTAAAACCCCGCCCTGCAATTGTCGACCTCATCCCCTCCCTCCCCAAACCCACTCCAGCGCTGGTCCCTCAACTTATCTTTCGGAGGGCCAGGAGTCTGACTCCATCCTCAACAAGGAAAACCACAATTGGCCAATGGGGTGAATCCTTCGGTCGTCGGGTTCTTCATCATCTACAGAAGAGTCCAGACACAATAGTGCGGTCAGTCAGCAACGCATTGGGCAATACGGACCCTTTCTCCAACAACCCGCTCCTCAGAAGGCTCTTGCTTTCTGCTCACTTGCACCGTGCAGACTCCGAAGTCAGATGCTGCAGCTGTGTGTGAGCTGGCAAAGGCAGGACACGTTAACAACCGCAAAACAACAGAACAAGTGCAAAGAATAACTATATTTTTGTTACATCGCCAACAGAGGTATTCCAAAAGCGGCACCCAGGCAAAGGCACACGAGCAACGCTGGAGGTGCTGCAGAGCTCAGTCGATGCTAGCTGATTGCCAAGCACCCTGTTTTCACTGGTCTATTGGGGATTGATGTAGGTAGAGTTTACTGCTATGCTTTGATCTTTCCCACAGCAGAGCAGGGGTCTCAAGCGTGTTCCTCAGGGTGCTTCTGAGTCTACAACAGGCCTCTTACAAGTCAACAGGTGTTCTACTTGTTAAGCACAGAAGACTGAACACCACTTAAGATACAAACGTTTTTCTACACCCCACCCTTAGAGTGACCTCTAAGTCACTTGAGCATGTTTACAACCCTCCTCACCAACATCCCCTTTTCACCACCCCCCAGAGGCTGTCTTTGATTGTGGCACCTAAGAGACCGAGACACTGAAAATTATCATTGCACTTGCAAGTGATCACCAGCCCAGTGCATCTCCTCTCTACTACCCCGCTCACCTCAAACGCTCATCCGGTTCCATAGGCTGCCTGCACGCACCTGAAAAGCCAACAAGCAGCACTCCACTGAGCTGCCACATAGTATTCTGCTGCTAGACACTGACCGTACCTGCAACCACCTCACCTGTTTGAACCCCTCATCGGCATGTGACATCACGCCTCTGAGCCTGGGTGGGGCATCTGCAAAAACCCAAGCAAAACAGTACATGCTGAGATACCGCCCAAATCCATAGCCTGAGCGCACTGATTCCCTTCTCCCACCTCTTTACCTTGACAGCTTGCTGGCCCATCCTCCATCAGGTTGGGTTGCCATCTGGAGGCTTGTGCACCACCTGTAAAATCCACATCAAATGGGTTACTTAAAACTTGACCCACAATACAACACCTGAAAAAATAACTGCAACTTCAGCCCATCGCTTACCTTGCCCTAGTCATCCCTGGCAGCCAAATCCAACATCGCTTCAAGCGCCAAACTGGAAAAATATGTTACCATAATGCAGTCATAGATCCACACACCCGATCTTCACTTTAATAGCACCCACCGACCCGCTTTGTTACGATGCTCCCCTCGGCTCTCCTGTGTTGCTCTGCACAGCTTGTCCCTCATGCATCTGATATAACTATATCAAACCAGTCAGCTGGATGCAGATCAATACCTTCATAAGGCCAAAATTCTCCTTCCTATTTAGAAATACCACCTTGGCTGTAACTACAGCCTATCATTAAAAACCCCATTAACTTTAAGCCCCACACAGAACAGCCTTGACATCTTTGAGATGCAATCTCCTTCCCTATTGAACAGCCCCTCCCACATAGCTCTGCTCTTCCCATAAAAGATTAATGAAGAACCTGTCCACGCAGCCTGCTGATGGATACTCTGAGATATCTGTAAAAACCTTTATCTCAGTCTAAGCAGATGCACGTATTAACCACAGACTCTTATCGTTGCTCCTCCTACCCCTGACGCTCCACCCCCAGGCAGGGCGGCCCCGAGCCAAACACACATATACGCACAAACCAACACTACACAGAACACTACAAAAAATGTGCCTCCAAAATGAGAGAAAACTCTCTGCAAGAAAAATGGCACTTATGAGAGAAGAATCTCATCAAGAAGAACGCACCTAAATGAAAGTCACCTTTGGGCAAGAAGGCCTGTGGGTGGTAATGTGAGGAGGGTCTAGGGAAGCCCTAGGAAGTGAGTAGAACGACATGGCCCTAGACAAGAAGTGACTCTCAAAACTGAGAGGATGTATGCGCAGGAACCCTGGCTTCAAGACCTAAGCATGTAATGACGCATCTCGGAAGTTTCCAAATGGCCTGCTTCCATGACTGGGACTTCTTCCCTGCAAGACTGATCTACGCTTTAAGTGCGTAACACAAGAAGAGCGGCAGATGATTAGTGCTATGCCTGCTGGAGCGGGCGTTCGAGACCCTAGAGATGGCACCTGAGGCACTATGCCATGCTCCTGCAGCTTAAAGATGACCTCGAGACCCGAGAAAGGCCTAAGAGACAGAACACAGGCCACACAAACGACATGACAACAGACACAGGCTGGAACTGCCCTGCCCGGGACACACTAGCATCACGCTGAACAGTAAGCTGCATCCTTTACCTGCCCGAAGGGGACTGTGCCCTGGGACAACCCTCGGCACCATGCTAACTTCAAAGACCCATTTTTGCAACTGTCAACCTCGTCCCCTTGGCCCCTCTCGGGCACCAGTCTCTCCACTTATCTTTCAGATGGCCGGGGCTCCGAATCCATCCTTGATCCGATCCACAAAAACCACTTATCTGATATCTTACTGTGGTCACCTAGTTCCTCCTCTTGCTCTGCAAAAGGAAAAAAAAAAAAACCACCCATGAATCCCCAAAGAAACCACAGCACCAGCAATAAGCATCTTGAGAGGAGATACCATCCTCTTCTGCAACACCCTCAGCCTCCCGAATGCCAGAGCGTTCCGCTCGCCTGTTCCGCACCAATTCTGGAGGCTTAAGCTGCAGCGACAATTATTTACGGCACCTAAGATACCAAGAAACACAACACTAGCATGACGCTTCTGTGAAATCACTGGTTCTGTGCTCCTCCTCGCTACTATCTGGCTCACCTCAAATGCGACAGGTTAGAACAGACCAGACCCCGTCAATGCTCAAACCCAACTGCAAAACCTGTCTAAGAAAGACTCATGAACCCACACCCCTTTCCCAACCCTCTCCCAGCACAAAAGCTTTAGAAACCCCTTCTCTTTTCCTGAGCCATCAGGGTAAGAGCCCCACTTCTTCCCGATAACTCCTGCCCTCCGTTGACCAGCTGGAACCCCCTGGGTCAGTAGCTCCTCAGGAGCTGCTCTTCCGAGCCATGCCCTGCATTTGGTAGTCAGCTCCTATCTTGTATCTTCCTATAGGCTCTAGGCTCTGCTACAGACCCATGAAGTCACTGAAGCCCTGACCTGACCTACCGGGGGCCTGCCGCAAACTGCAAAGGCTCCAGGGCCACCGTGATACTCTGCGTACCATTGGGAAGAGAATGAGCTGTCCCATACCCTGAAAGGCAATATGCCTTACATGCCTGGTGCTTCCTCAAAGCGCTAAAATGCCATATATAAACACATAGAAGACCTTCACCTTAACTTCTACTCAATAATCTTATAACTGTCCCAATTAAGGGTAATAAAAACAACTGCTTACGGAGTGTAATGCAAAACTTGAGAAAAAAGCAGAATTCTGTCTTCAACGAAGTCAAGAATTACAGTAAAGCACATAGCAACTGGAATAAAAAAAAAAGGAGAAACATACTATTAAACCACCTAGCTGCACTGAACACTTATTGTGAAATTACTGATGTGAGAAAAAAAAAACAACACACAAGAAAAGTAACATATAAGTCCATATTCTACTATATATAGCATCACACCTTACATTATCTGAAAAGACTTATCTCTAGTTTCTTACCTAGACTAATTTTATTATCAAAAGAGACCTGCCCAAGCAGCAGACACAGCTCCAAACTTACACTGTACTTAAAAGACCACATACCTCTGACCCTGGAGAAGCCCAACACCAGAATAAGCTCCTGAGCTGAGGCCGTGGCTCATATACCCCGGTCCCTGCCCACTGCCCTCAGGCCCCGCCCACTGTCCTTCCCACAATCCCCTGGGTAAAGGGCAGGGCCAACCCCCAGAAGCCTAAAAGCAGCCGGAGGAGCAGCACCTTTTTGTTCTTTGCCTTAAGTTTACCATGTGCAAAGGAGGAAAAAGGAAGTGTGACCTTTACTAGAAACAGCGATACCTACTGTTTTACAACTACACCTATTGCATCAACAACATGACCAGGTAGGCAATTAAATTATTTTTTTGTGGAATGTAGATGGGAAAAGATACCTGTACTTGAGTATCCTTAAAAAAAAAATATCCCAAGATACTATTATAGACTTATTCCTTGTTTCTAGTAAGACCGTGTGTACTGCTGAGCTTCTGCCAGAACTGCGTTCTGGATGGAAGTGAATGACAAAGCCGAATCGGATTCCCTGAGAACACATTCTCAAAAATGTTTACCTCTGCAAAATAAGTTACTTACTGTATGTTACTGGCAATTTACAGTGATATTGATGATCTCTTTTTGACTTATTTACTCAACAGCACTACTTGAGTCCCAAAAGACAGAAAGCAACAAGAAAGCATGGAAATACAAGTACTGCACCTGAAGCTGCATAAACCACATTGATTAACATCTAAGTAACTAGAACAAAAGTAAGTTGTAAAAGGCAACAAAAATAATTGTGGCAGATACATTGATAAAAGTAGATGAAGGTTAAGAGAGGATCTGAGCCTACAATAGACATGGTTAGGGTACCAGATACAAAATAGAAACATACTATAATGCAGAAACCAAACAGGCTGCTCTAGAGCACGGAGATGACTTTGGAAAAGTTTCTGGCAGAATGAGAGGTCTTCTCAGAAAGATTAGAGAAGTCCTGAAGGGGCCGGAGAAACCAAAGATGTCTTGGGATACTATGAGCTCAAAAGAGAGTCGAGCAAAGTGTGGCTGTCCTCAGGGGACAGACTGCAGGTGCACCAAAAAGATGACAGGACCACGAGAGTGATGGGGTTAATGGTTGTGGACTCTGGAAAGGTTCTGAGGGAAAAAGAGGAGTTCAAAATGCCCTTTGGGGCTAAAACAGGACTCTGGGGCGTAGGGGATATCTCACGAGAGCTCGGCGATGGGAGTGGGGGTGTCCCTGCCTGAGAGACCGAATAAGCCTCAGGGATAACAAGGCAGAGCTCTGAAGGGGATTTTGATGAAGTACAGATGATGTCAGGGGGCTGGGAACAGAATGAATGCATACTAAATAACAAAGAGGAAGTTAAGGGCGCTCTGAAGACCGCAAAAAACACAAAATCAAAAGGGAGCTGAAGTGCTGCGAGCGCTGTGGAGTATGAGAAAGGACTCGGAGGACACAGCTTTAGAGAGCAGAGGCGTTATGAGGGGGGAGGGTAGGAGAAGAAGGCTCGGAGACGCAGGGAGGGCTTAGGAGTCTTGGGAGGGGGGTCTAGCCAAATGACAGATGAATGAGTGAGAGAGGAACTGAATGGAGACGCCCTCGATGGCGGAGAGAAAGATGAAAAGGCACCACGTAGCAAAGAAAGACAGGAGGCTCTGATGGAACCAAAGAGATAGAAATGGAGATAAAATGCTATGAGGGGCTGTGGAGTTCGAGGAAGGTCTCGGGAAGCTTTGTGAGGGTGAAGAGAGGGGCGTCAAGGGGGGCTGGTAGACGAAAGAAGGCTGGGGGAGGACAAGGAGGAACTCTGATTATTGTCTGAGGGGAGTATGGATATTCCTGGGTGGCCGGGGACTGAACGCAGGAATCCTAAGTAGCATAGAGGAACAAATGAGTGCTCTACAACTCGAAGATGGACCCACCTAAAATGCTACGAGATGGATATGGAGCGCCAGGAAACTCCCGGGGGTGTTGTGACCAGGGGAAGAAAAGTCCCGATGGAGCTGGAGAGACAGAAAAAGGATAGGGACCGGGATGATTAAATCAGGAGGGGATCTGAACTGAATAAACGTTGCCTTGGAGGCCAGGGAACTAATAGAGGCATGGCTAGAAGGAGGAGAGGACAGAAGAACTGGGCTGGGTGTTGAAGAAGAGCCCTGGAAGACCCTCCTGCCGAGTGGCGAGGTTCAGACTGGACCCCCTTGCTTTCTAAACTCCTTCTCGGAGAAGAGTCTAGGTGCGGCTGGATCTGGTCTTGGCCTCTGACGGTAAAGAACAATTCTGACCTGGGTTCTGTCACAGGGTTGGTTTAATATGGCTTGATCTGGGTACCTCGGAAGAGGGACCCCCTCGATACTTTTCCGGTGCTTTGTAAAGCCTCACAATCGGTGACATAAGCTATTCATGCCCCTGTTCGCATGACAAGCATGTCTCATCTCTGATAAAATTGTTCAGCCGTTACATGTCCTCTTCGATGACTGGAGTTTTGGTGCAAATGCTTTTACCTTCTGACCTCTTTGTCCCGTCTGCACCTGTATCTTATCCTTCTTCCACTGACTTGAGATAGTATGGTCCCTTTCTTCATTTCCAAGAATTAAAGTTCCCTTTCCTTTGATCATAATGGTCACTCTAACTCCTAATGTTAAGCATATAATCTTCATTAATGTTATTTACACAATTTCATTGTGTTATTAAGTTACAATGTGTCAAAGTAAAATAAAACTACTATCCATCCTTCTTGGACCAAGGAGGAGTTCAGCCACAGTTTGCTATGTTGCTAGGTTACATCTTGCAGCCTAAGGCTTCGCTGGTCTAGTTAATTATGCTAAGCAAAACTTGGGTGTCCGACACTGGGTCGCAGATAAGGAGTCGGGAAGCCTTCTGAGGGAAGGAGAGGGGTGTGCAAGGTCCGCGACAAAGCTGAAGATGTGCTAAGGGCGACCTGGAAGGTGTCTATAGCTGTCGTGATGCCGTGAGAGGGGTCCTGAATGGGCCAGAGAGACCGAAGAAGGTACGGGGACACGAGGAGGAAGTCCAGGGGGGATTGCAACAGAGATCACGCAGAGGATGATGAGAGGGCTCTGAGGCACTAACGAACCCAAGGACGGGTTTCTGAGGGAAAGAGCTCAGACTTAAAAATTTTTAAGTAACAGGAGTAAAGAAAATAAGGAAAAAAATTAAAGAATAGAAACCGTGAGCTCAAGACACATAGAAAGAAAATAAAAAAAAAAAACAGAGGGTGTTAGGGAAAGACAGGAAATAATTAAAAATGAAGACAGCAAAGGATTTAAGTGCAAACAGAAAATCTTCAAAACGTCCGTGATTAAAGGAGCAAGGAAACAAATTATAGAATCACAATGGCAAACTAAATTGGAGACGTAGAAAGAAAAAATAAAAAGCAACAGCGCTAAGGAAAGACGATAAATAACTTCAAAATGACAGCAAAGGCAACAAAAGTACACGTAGCAAGAACGTTGAAAAAGCGATAGCTGGTAGGGTAAATACAGAGAAATATTACAAAATAGGGACGGCAAACTAAACCAGATGTAGAAAGACAATTTTAAATGCAACAGCACTAAGGAAAGACAAGGAATAATTTCACAAAAAGAAAAGCCGTAAAGACAACAAACAAGACAAAAATACAAAATTTAAAAAGTGATAGGGTTTGGGGAAATGAAACAAAATAATTAGGAAATACAGATGGCAAACTGCAATGGAGATGTAGAAAGAAAATTTTTAAAAGCCTCTACATTAAAGAAATAAGACAAAATTTAAAAATATAGCCAGTGCACCAGATCAGAATGGACAGAAAGAACATTTTAACAGCAAGAGTGACTACAGAAAGAAAAGAAAAAAAATGAAAAACATAGCGACAGTGAAATAAATAAAAATGTTTAAAGGCAAAGGAGTACAGGACCAATACAGAACAAACAAAAATAGCTATTGGCAGCTTCATAAAAGTAGACTCAGAATTTTTAAAGCGAGGGGGTAACAGAAAGACAGGAAAAATTCCAAGGCGAGGATGGCAAACAGTATAAAAGTTGACAGTCAGAAAATTTAAAAACCAAATGGATTAAGAACAGAGGAGGGGAAGGGGAAATAGGGTCAGCAAACAGAATAAATAAAGACAATGAAACAAAACTGTAAAAGTAATAAAGTAGAGGACGGGTGAGAAGAATTCAAGATACAGACGGGGAGCTGGGTAAACGAAGACACAGAAAGAAAATTTGGAAAGCGATGGGCTACTGGCCATACACGTAGGTAGGAAGTTAAATAGCAGGAGGTGGAGTCGGACCAACAGCCACAGAGAGAGGACACTGGAAGAGGGCTGGGGGGTGCAGCGGGGGGAGTCGCTGGAGATAGAGACAGGTTGCTGGGTAGAGGGAGACCTACAAATACGATTTTCACAAGCGATAGCGAAGAAGACAGTGTGGGAAGAATGAAATAATAGTGGATGGGGAGCTGGGAAGGCAGAGGTGCAGAAAGGAAATGGAGAAGGGGACAGAGTACGCACTGGCATTAGCGGAAGAGCAAAAAGCTTTAGGGAGCCAGAGGCCGGGACAGGCAAGGAGGCAGGCAGAGATCAGGAGAGGCATGGCAGGGACAGGCCTGGACATGCACAAGAGGGCGCATGACTCACCGCAGCTCCTGGCACGTGTGGGAGACCTTCGCTGCCCGCAGGCTTCTCTCTCTGCCCCTTCCTCTGAGGTGCTGGCATCCTGACCCATGCCCACCTAGGAGCGGGTGGTGGGTGCCTCGATGCTCTTCTCTGATGAGGCTCACGCGCATCGGACTGAGGCAGCAAGCTCCCTGTGCTCTGTGCTGGTGGTGCGCTCTGTCAGGGATGGCTGGGAGGGATCCTTCCTTGCTGCAGGGACCATCTGTTCCTCGCTGGAGGCACCTGCCTGTTGGAACCCCCTTCGTTGAACTCCTCAGCCAGCTCTGGCAGGGAGGCGTGCCCAGGCAGCCACATTGGAAGCTAGAGGCCCTTGGCAAAGCAGGCCAACCCCCGCGGCACCTTTTTTAAGCCCTCAGCCCAGCCCGTGCTCACCTCTTGGGTCCCCCCTGGCCTGCCTCAGGCCCAGCTGGAGCCCACTGGGAATAGGGACCATTGCCAAAGCCCCACAGTGCATCACCCCCTCCCCTGAGCCTGTCCCCAGCGATGACAAGCTCTGCACCCTGGAGGCAGCAAATGCATCCAGGAGCACAGAGGAGGCAGGAAGTGCTTATTCCTTAATGTGCATAAGAAATCCCGGCAGCGAGTTGGCTATGAGGCTCAGTGCCCAAATGCAGCAGGACAGAGTAAGAAGAGGGAAGAGAAAAGCAGAAGGAAGGACAGAGGGACATAGGGAAGGGCTGTGGCACAGAAAGCCAGGAAACGGGATGCCAGAAACAAGAGTAGAGTGGGGAGCAGTTTAGAGAGAGGAGAGGGGAGAGACTGTGCAACAAAAAAAACAGGGACAGAGAGATGGAAGGATAAATAAGAGAGACGGGGAGCCAGGAGAGAGAGGCGACAGGCACTAGCAGGACAAGAAGACAGAGACGAGACAAGGGGCGGGGAAAAATTCTACGGTGACTGGGAAAAAGAAGCAAAGGCAAGAAATAGAAAATAGAATCAGGAAGCAGGACAGAGGTAGGCGTCGAAAAAGAATTTCAAAAAGCGACAAGGTACAAGAAACGTAGGCGAGAACTAACAAATAGGGACAAGGATATGTAAAAAGAAAGTGTAAAAAGTGAGAGGGGGCAGGACGGAGAGGGAAGAACTGGGAATTATAGAGAGACGGCTAGAGGAAGATATACAGAAAGTTTGAAAGCAACAGGATACAAGAATCATACGCAAGAATTAAAATATAGGTACATGAAACTGCATAGAGGCAGATGTAGGAAGACAATGATAGAAAGCGATAGGGTACAAGAAACGTGGGCAAGAAACTAAAATTAGCTTGGGGAGACGGAGAGAAAGGGAGCAAGAAAATTTAAGAAGCGACAGGGCTCAAGAAACATACACAAGAATTAAAAAGAAAGGGATGTCTTGTCCCCTCCCTTCCGCTGAAAAGATGTGCCTCTGTTTATATACAGGCAATAAAAATACTTACGCCGTAAAAATATTTGGCTTTCCTTTGGCATTAATTTAACATGCACAGCTGTGAATTGACATCATTAAACTACTGATCTCCAAAATACACAGTTATAATTTCACTAGGGATTTTTGTGTGTTACACAATGAGGAGGGACGTATGGCCAGCTTCACGGCCCAAGAGAGATGCTACTGGACTGCCGGGGAAATGCGCCGCTAAAAGTGAGACGGAAACAAAGTACTTTGGAGCGCTCCGTCAAAATATCAGGGGGGAAAAAAGCCCGTTACGTTCAGTTACCGCTCTTAGTAAAGACTCAGAATGGATACCTAACCGCTTAAGTACACCTAATGCATTGTATGCTACAGATATATGGGACTTGCAGTTTAAACAATGCGAGTCAGTTTATAAATTTACAATTTTACCTTTTTTTACGGTTTTGTTTATCAAAAAAGTTAGCAAAGTAAGAGATCCCCCCATCTGATTTAACTTTTTTTTCCAGGGGAGAGGGGGAGGGATCCCTGGTGCCGCAATCCATACTGCTACCCAAAACGACTTGCCAAGAGGGGAAAGGCGGAGAATGGCACAGGTGACAGGGGAAAAGGAGAGGCGATAGTGGAATAGGAAAGGGAAAAGGAAAAGAGACAGGAAAAGGGAAGGGGGAAGGGAATAAGGAAATGGGACAGAGAATAGAAGAGGTAAGGGGGAAAAGAGACCGGGGAAGGTGGAAAAGGGACTTTGGGAAAAAGGAAAGGGTAAAGTAGAAAACAGGAAGTTGGAAAGGTGAAAGGGAAAGAGGACAGACAATAGGGCAATACAGAAGAAAACAGGGTAAATGGGAAGGGGGAAAAGGAAATGTGAGGGGGAATGGGCATTAAAATGGTGACAGTGAAAAAAGGGGAAGTAATAAAGTGCAAAGGAGAAAAACGAGGTTGAAAAAGAAAAAGGGAAGAGAAAGGGGACAGAAGAAAATGGGGAAAGGGGAAGAGGAGAAGCGGTAGTGAAATAGGAAGAAGAAAAGGGAAGAAAGCAGAAAAGAGGGGAAGAAAGGCAGGGAGAAGAAGTAGAGGGGGAAAGGGGAAGAAGAAGAAAGGGGAGAGGGGGAGTAAGTTAGAATCATAGAATTGTAGAATTGTTAGGGTCGGAAGGGACCTTAAAGATCATCTAGTTCCGACCCCCCTGCCGTGGGCAGGGACCCCTCCCACCAGATCAGGTTGCTCGGAGCCTCATCAGGCATGGCCTTAAAAACTTCCGGGGATGGGGCTTCCACCACATCTCTGTTGGGGGACAAGGGAAGATGGGGAGAGGGTACAGACGGGCATAACAGGGACAATGGAGGCTGAAAGAAAGGGGGACACAGAAGGAGGAGGAGCAAATACAGGGGAAAGGGGAAACAGGGAACCGAAGGAAAGAATGGTGAAAGTAGATGGAGGGAGGGAAGGGAAAGGGGAGACAAGGGGGGCAGGGGAAGGAAAAGGGGAGACAAGGGGAAAGGAAAGGCAGAAAGACTGGATAGGGAACAAGGGTGAGAATAAGGTGGAAAAGGGGGACAGGATACAGAGGGGAAGAATGGTGAAATAAGGGACAGATGACAGGGAAGGGAAGAAAGGGGAACATGGGACTAGAGAAAAAAAGTGGAAAGGGGAAAATGGGACAACAGGAAACACAAAAGGTGAAAGGGACTGGAAAAAAAGAGGGACCGAATGGTGGCAAGAGACAACAGTGGGAAAGAAAGAAGGGGGTAAAGAATGGCAGTTATGGGGGGCGGGACGGGGGAGAACAAAGGGAAATCAGCAGAAAGGGGATGGGAATAAGGGGTACAGGGGAGAAAAATCAGGGGGATAAAAAGACAGGAGGAAAGGGTGGGAGGGGAGAGAGGGAGGAAGGGGGCACCAGAAGAACGGTAAAATGAGGTACAGAGTGGAAGAAAGGGAGAAAGATAAAACAGGGGATGGGGGAGAAAGACACAAAGGGAGAAGGGGATAATAGGAAGAATGGGAAAGGGGGAACGGGAGGAGGGGTAAATGAAAAGATGGAAGGAGGAACAGAGGACACGGGTTGGGAGGAAGAGGCAGAAAGGATGGATAGAAGACCTGGGGGAGAAATGGGGAACAAGGGCGGAATAAGGGGCAAAGCAGGGACATGGAACAAAGCAAATGGAAAGAAAGAAAAGGGGGACACACAAAGAAGAGAATGGAAATGGGGGACTGGCTACAAAGCGGGAAAAGCAGGGAGAAGGAAAAGAGGAAAGAGGGGACAGGAATAGAAAGAAAGGAAGAAAGGAAGGAAAGGGGACGGGATGTAGAAGAATGAAGAAAGAAAGAAAAGAGGGATAGGCAACAGGTAGGGGAAGAATGGTGAAATAAGAAAAAAAGAAAAAGGGACAGCTTGCAAGAATGGGGAAGAGGAACAGGGGACAGGGAAAAAATAGGGATGGTAGAAAAGGGACAGGGAGGAACAAATGGGGAAATGTATGACAGTGTGGGAAGGATAGGAAAAACAGTAAATGGGGAACAAGCGATGGGGGGAAAGAATAAGGAAAGAAAGAGAAAGAGGTAACGGGTCTGAAAGAATGGGGAAAGAATAAGGAAAGAAAGAGAAAGAGGTGACGGGTCTGAAAGAATGGGGAAAGAAGGAAAGGAAGAACAGGCAAAGGTATGGTAAGAATGGGGAAAGAGGGAAAGAACAGGTGACGAAGAAAAAAGAATGCTGAAAGTTATAAATATGCACCAGAGAACAGGATGGGAAGTATGGGGAAAGAAGGAAATGAGCAACTGGGGATGGAGGGGAAAGAAAGGGGAAAGAAGGAAATGAGCAACTGGGGATGGAGGGGAAAGAAAGGGGAAAGAAGGAAAAGAGGAATAGGGCACAGGGTGGAAAGAATAAATAAAGGAAGAAAGGGGAAGCAGGGTACAGGGGAGAAAAATAGGGAAAGAAAGAAAGCAGGAACAGGTGATGGGGGGGAAAAGAATGGGGAAAGAAATAAAGAAGGAACAGGGCACAAGGGGGAAGACGACCGGGGGAAGACTGGATTAGTGGAGAAGAAAGAGGAAAGGGCAGACAGGGGAAAGGAAAAAGGGGTACATGAGGGAAAGAAAGGGGCCAAAGAAAGATGGGGGGACAAGCGGTCAAGGAAGGGGGGAAGGGGGGACAGCAAGTGAAGAAAGGGGGGAAGGAGGGACAGGGAACGGGGGAAAGAAAGTGGAAATGGGAAAAAGGGGGTCAAGGGGAAGAAAGGGGGAAAATCAGGAACAGGGAGGAAAGAAAGGCAGAAAGGTGGGACAGGGAAGGGGATGGAAAAGGAAAAGGGCGGATAGGAGACGCGTGTGGGAAAGGGGAGTGGGGGAACCGGGGGGGAATAAGGGGGAAAGGGTAGACACGGGAGGAGTCTGAAGGGAAAAGACATGAACGACAAATGGGGAGACGAAAGAGAAGACAGACAACGGGAAAGGGGGGGCCGGGGGTAAGAAACGGGAAAGGGAAAAAAGACAAAAAAAGGACACAGAAGAATGAGCGAAAGCACTATGGGGGAGAAAGAAAAGGGGAAAGGGGGTATGGGACACAGGGGGGAAAACACAGAAAGGGTGCATAGGGGACGTGGGAGACAAAGGGGAAAGTGCAAAAACAACCAGCAACAGAGAAATGGAAGGATAAATAAGAGAGACGGGGAACAGGAGAGAGAGGCGACAGGGACCAGCAGGACAAGAAGACAGAGATGAGACACGGGGCGGGGAAAAATTCTACGGTGACTGGGAAAAAGAAGCAAAGGCAAGAAATAGAAAATAGAATCAGGAAGTAGGACAGAGGTAGGTGTCAAAAAAGAATTTCAAAAAGCGACAAGGTACAAGAAACGTAGGCGAGAACTAACAAATAGGGACAAGGATATGTAAAAAGAAAGTGTAAAAAGTGAGAGGGGGCAGGACGGAGAGGGAAGAACTGGGGAATTAGAGAGATGGCTAGAGGAAGACATGGGTAATGTGGGACGGGGTGGAAGAATGGGGGAAAAAAGAACAGATGAAGAAGGGACGGGGCAAAGAATGCAGAAAGAAGTAAAGGAGGAACAGGCGACAAGGGGAAAGAATGGGTAAAGAAAGGAATGAAAAAACAGGGGATGGGGCTTAAGAAAGGGGAAATAAGGAAAGGAAGAACAGGGAACGGGGGAAAAAGAAAGTAGGAACAGGGGACAGGGGAATAAATGCGAAAAGAAGGAAAGAAGGAATGGGCAACAGGCAGAAAGAATGGAGAAAGAAGGAAACAAGGAACCTGGGATTGGAGGAAAAGAATGGAGAAATAAGGAAAGGAGGAACAGGGGACGGGAGGGATAAATGGGTTAACAGGGGACAAGGGAAAATATGATGAAAGAAGGGGAAAAAGAAACGGGGGACGGGGAAATAATGGGGAGAGAATGAAATGAAGAACAGGGGTAGGGGAAGAACGGAGAAAGAAGGAGAAGAGGAACAGGGGACGTCGGGGAGAAAGAATGGGGAAAGAAGAACAGGGGAAACAGGGGACAAGGGGAAAAACTGGGAAAGAAGAAAGGAGGAATAGGGGATGGGAGAAGAATGAAGAAAGAAGGAAAGGAGGAACAGGGCACAAGAGGAAAATAACTGGGAAAAAAGAAAGAGGGACAAAGGAAAAGGAGAGATAAATGGGGTAAGAAAGAAAAGGAAGAACGGGGACAGAGGGGAAAGAAGGAAAAGAAGGAACAGGAGACAGGGTGGGAAGAAAGAGGACGAGGGGGCAAGAAAGGGGAAATGTGGGACGGCGCCGGGAGAACTGAGAAAGAAAGAAAGAAAGAAAGAAGGAATAGGGGAAGGGGTGGAAGAATGCAGAAAGAAGGAAAGAAAAAAGAGGCGACAGGTGGAAAGAATGGGGAAAGGAGGAACGGGGGACGGGGCGGGAAGAAAGGACGTGGGGGGAAGAAAGGGGGAAAGTGGGATGGCAGGGGGAGACTAGGGAAAAAAAGACAGAAGGAAGAGGGAACGCGGAGGAAGGGTAAAGAAGGAAAGAAGGAACAGGGGATGGGGAGGAAAGAATGGGGAAAGAAGGGAATGAAGGAAGAGGGGTGGGGAAATGGGGAAAGAAAGAAAGGAGGGACAGGAGACCGGGGTAGAAGAATAGAGGAAGAAGGAAAGAAGGAACAGGTGACAGGAGGAAAAAACGGGGAAAGAAGGAAATGAGGAACATGGGATGGAAGGAAAAGAATGGGGAAAGAAGGGAAAGGAGAAACACGGGACAGGGAAAATGGGAAAAGAAGGAAAAAAGGAACCGGGGATGAGTGGAAAGAAAGGAGACGGGCCAGGGCGGGGGAAGAAAGGAGTGAGAAGGAAGAGGGGAACAGACGAGAAGGATGGGGGAAATAAGGAAAGGAGGAACAGGGGGGAAACATGAGGAAAGAAGGGAAAAAAGAAAGAGGGGATGGAGGGAAGAATGACGAAAGACAAGAAAGGAGAAAAAGGGGACGGCGGGGAAATGTGGGATGGAGTGGGAAAAATGGGTAAAAAAAGAAAGGAGGAACAGGGCGCAAGGGAGAAGAATGGGGATAGAAGTAAAGGGCGAAAAGGGACAGGGGGAAGAATGGGGAAAAAAGGAAAAGAAGAACTGGGGATGGAGAAGGAAGAATGCGTAAGGAAGAGAAGGAGGAACAGGATGGAGAAGGAATAATGGGTAAAGAAGGAAAGGGGGAACAGGGACGGGACACGGAAGAATTGGGAAAGAAGGAAAGGAGGAACAGGGGACGGGGGAAGAATGCAGAAAGAAGGAAAGGTGGAAGAGGGCGTGAGGGGGGAGAAAGGAGATGAGGAGGAAGAAAGGGGTAAGAAGGAAAAGAGGAACATGGGACAGAGGAGAACAATGGGGAAAGAAGGAACAGGGGACGGGCGGGAAAGAATGCAGAAAGAAGGGAAGGAGGAATAGGGGCTGCGGGGGAAACAAAGTGGAAAGAAGGAACAGTGAAACAGTGGATGGGGGAAACAAAAGAATAACAGAACAGGGAACATGGCTTCAGAATGGGGAAAGAAGGAAAGAAAGACAGAAAAGAGGAACCGGGGACGGAAGGAAAGAATGGGGAAAGAAGGAAAGGAAAAACAGGAGACTGAGGTAGAAGAAATAGCACAGGGGGAAGCATGGGGAAAGAAGGAAAAGGGGCAACAGGCGATGGGGGGAAGAATGGAGAAAAAAAGAAATGAGGAACGGGAGACGGGTGTGGAGGAAGGAAAAAAGGAAATAAGGCACCTGGAGTGGGGAGGAAATGGGAAAAGAAAAGAATAATAGAACAGGGGATGGGGCTGAAGAATAAGGAAGGAAAGGACGGAAAGGGGGACAAGGAAAAGAATGGGGGAAGGAGGAACCGGGGGCAACATGAGGAACGAAGGGGAAAAAGAAACAGGGGACAGGGGGAAAGAATAGGGAATGAAGGAAAGCAAGAATGGGGGATGGGCAGGAAAGAATGGGGACGGGGTGGAAGAAAGGGGACGATGGGGAAAAAGGGAAAGATGGAATGGAGGAATGGGGCAGAGCGGGAAAGAATGGGGAAAGAAGTACAGAGCGAGCAGTGGACGGGAGAAGAATAAAGAAGGAACAAGGAACAGTGGGGGAAGTACGGGGAAAGAAGGCAGAGGGGACGGGGGGGAAGGAAAAGAAGGAAAAGCAGAGGGCTGGAAGAATGGGGATGAAAGAAAGAAGGAACAGGTGACAGGGTGGAAAAATGGGGAAAGAAGGAGCAAGAGGGGATGGAGGAGAAAGAATGGTGCATGAAGGGAAAAGAGGAAGAGGGGACAGAGAGAAGAGAACGGGGAAAGAAAGAAAAAAGGAACAGGGGACGGAGGGAAAAGAATGAGTAGAGAAGGAAAGAAAGAACAGGCAAAGATGCAACAGAGAACCAGCTGGGAACTATGGGGAAAGAAGAGAAAAAAGAAACAAGGGAGAGGGGGCAAAGAATGGCGAAAGAAGGAAAGGAGCAACAGGGGAAAGAATGGGGAAAGATGGAACAGGGGATGTGGGGGGAAGAAATAGGAAAAGAAAAAAGGGACAACAGGGGACAGGACATGTAAGAATGGGTAAAGACTAAAAAGGGGAATATGTGACGGGAGGCAGACAGAATGGGAAAGAAGGAACATGGGATGGGGGGAGAAGAATGGTGAAAGAAGGGAAAGGAGGAAGAGGGGACAGAGAGAAAAGAATGGGGAAAGAAGGAAAGTAGGAACAGAGGATGGTGGGGGAAGAAAGAGGCCAGAGAGGAAGAAACGGGATATGTTGGACAGGGCAGAGGAAGAATGAGGAAGGAAGAAAAGGAGGAACAGAGAATGGAGGGGAAGGAAGGGGAAAGTAGGAAAGGAGGAGTGGGGGAAAGAATCTGGAAAGGAGGAAAAGGGAAATAGATGACAGAGGGTGAAGAAAATGAAATGGGGAAGAGGAGACTGGAGGGGAAATGGTTAAGAAGGAAAGGAAGAACAAGGGATGAGGGAAGAATGATGAAAGATGACAAAGGAGAAAGAGGGAATGTGGGGGAAGTGTGGGATGTAGTGGGAGAAATATGTAAAGAAGAAAAGCAGAAACAGGGCCCGAGGGGAGAAGAATGGGGAAAGAAGGAAAGGAAGAACAGGGGATGGGTGGGAAAGAATGGGGAAAGAAGGAACAGAGGACAGAGGTGAAAGAATGGGGAAAGAAGGAAAGGAGAAACAAGAGACTACGGTAAAAGAAATGGGACACAGGAAAGAAGGAAAGGGGGAACAGGTGACAGGGGGGAAAATGGAGGAAAAAAAAGAAATGAGTAACAGGAGACAGGTGGTGGGGAGCGGAAGGAAAGAAGGAAATAAGGCACAGGGAATGGGGGCACAGAATGAACAGAAAGAACAGTGGATGGGGGAAGAATAAAGTAGGAACAGGGAACAGTGGGGGAAGTATGGAGAAAGAAGGGACAAGGGACATGGAGGAAAGAGAAGAGGAAAAGGAAAGGGCTAGAAGAATGGGGATAGAATGAAAGAAGGAAGAGGTGACAGGGTGGAAAAATGGGGAAAGAAGGAAAAGAAGAACAGGGAATGGGGGGAAAGAATGGTGAAAGAAGGGAAAGGAGGAAGAAGGGACGGAGAGAAGAGAATGGGGAACAAAAAGAAAGAAAGAAAGGAGGAATGGGGGACAGAGGAAAAAGAATGGGGAAAGAATGGGGAAGAAGGAAAGAAAGAACAGGCACAACGAGGAAAAAAGAATGGTGAAAGATATAAAGATGCAATAGAGAACCAGCTGAGAAATATGGGGAAAGAAGGGGAAAAAGAAACAAGGGAGAAGAGGCAAAGAATGGGGAAAGAAGGAAAGGAGAAACGGGATAGAGGGGAAAGAATGGGGAAAGAAGGAATGGAATAGCAGGAAATGGGAAGGGGGGAAGAAGGGGACATGGGGAAAGAAAGCAGAAAGAAGGAAAGGAGGAACAGAGGACAGGGTGGTAAGAACAGGTAAAGGAAGAAAGGGGGAACAGGGTACAGGGGGGAAGAATGGGAAAAGACGGAAAGGGGGAAAGGTGATGGAGGGAAAAGAATAGGGAAAGAAATTAAAAAAGGAACAGGGGACAAGGGGTAAATAACAGGGAAAGAAGGAAAGGAGGAACAGGGCACGAGGGGGAAAATGGGGAAAAGAAGGAAAGGAGGAACAGGGCTCAACAGGGGAAGAATGGGGGAAGAGGGACAGAAGGAACAGAGGACAGGCAGAGAAGAAAAGGGAAAGGGCAGACAGGGGAAAGGAATAAGGGGTACAGGAGGAAAAGAAAGGGGGAAAGAACGGGGTCAAAGAAAGAAGGGGGGACAAGGAGTCAAGGAAAGGGGAAGGGGGGACAGTGGGTGAAGAAAGAGGGGAAGGAAGGACAGGGAACAGGGAGATAGAATGGGGAAAGGGGACAGGGGGAAAGAAAGTGGAAAGGGGGGATGGGGGAAAAGGGGATAGAGGGGAAGAAAGGGGGAAAATTGGGAATGGGGAGGAAAGATAGGTGGGACAGAACAGGATGGAAAAAGAAAAAGGTGGATAGGGGACAGGTGTGAGAAAGGGGAAAGGGGGAACTGGGGGGAATAAGGGGGAAAGGGTAGACACAGGACGAGTCTGAAGGGAAAAGGCAGGGGGGACAAAAGGAGGGACAAGAGAAAAGAAAGACAGGAAGAAAGGGGGGCAGGAAGAAAGAAGGGGCAGGGGTAAGAAATGGGAAAGGGGACAGGGGAAAAAAGACTGAAAGCTGGGACAGGAAGAATGGGGGAAAGGGCTATGGGGGGGAAGAAAAGGGGAAAGGGGGGATGGGACACGGGGGGAAAGAAACAGAAAGGATGGAGAGGGGACGTGGGGGACAAAAGGGAAAGTGGGGACAAAAGGGAAAGTGGGGAACAGAGAATGCAGGGTGGGAAATGCCTCTGCAGAGAGGCATAAAAGATGGAATGGGGACCTGGGGCAGAAAGCAGAAAGGTGCGACAAGGAGGGGAATAAAGGGCAAAGTGGGGACATGGGAGGGGAAGAAAAGGGAAAGGGAGAAAAGGGGGACAGGCCAGGGGGAAAGAGAGCAGAAAGAGGGACAGGAGAGAAAGAAAAGGGAAATGGGGGGCCAGTATGGGGGGGAGGGGGGAGAAAGCAGAAAGAAGAAAAGGGGGACAGGCCAGAGGGAAAGAGAGCAGAAAGAGGGACAGGAGAGAAAGAAAAGGGAAATGGGGGGCCAGTATGGGGGGGAGGGGGGAGAAAGCAGAAAGAAGAAAAGGGAGGACAGAGGATGAAGGGTGGAACAGAGGACAAGGGTGGGGTGGGAGGAGTGGAAACAAAAGTGGAAAAGGGGCATGGGGGAGGAATGGGGAAAGAAGGAAAGAGGGGACAAAGGACAGGGGTGGGGGGGAGAAAGGGAAAGGGGATAGGGAAGAAAAGGAAAATGGGAATGGAGGAATGGGGGGAAGAAAGGGGAAATGAGGGGATGGGGAAGAAAAGCGAAATGAGGGGAGGGGGAGAAGAAACGGGAAAGGGGGACAGGGGAGGCTGAAAGAAAAAAGGGGGGAAAGGGAGACAGAACAGAGGAAAGAAAGGGTAAAGGAAGTAGAAGGAGGGGACAGGAGGAGGAGGAACAAAGATAGGGGAAAGGGCTGACAGGGACCTTGAGAATAGGAAAAGAATGGAAAGGGGGACAGAGAATGGGAAAGTGGGGCAGTGGGTGAAGCATAGGGAAAGGGGGGACAGGGGACGGAGAGGAATAGGGGGGGAAAAGTGAACAAAGAAGGCTGAAAGCGGAAAGGAGAAATTTAGAACAGGGGGGAAAAAAGGTAAAAGAAGTGGAAAGGTGGGACATGGGACGAGGAAAAACAAAGAGGGGGAAAGGGGGGACAGGAAATGGGGGAAAAAGGAGAAAGAATAGGAAGGGGGACAGAGGACAGGGGGAGGAAAGGGGAGGCAGGGGAGAAGAAAAGGGGAGGCAGGGGAGAAGAAAAGGGGAAATGGGGAAAGAGTGACAGCAAGCAGGGGGGTTAGAAATGGGGAAAAGTGGGATGGGGGGAAAGTAAGGGGGAAAGGGGGGACTCAAGATGCTCACCCTACCCCCTGCTAAATAATTTCACCATCACCCATATAAAGAAAAATAATATCAGCAACTTACACAGTATATAGCAAAACTGTTGGAAAAAAAACAAAGTTCCATCTTCAGTAAAGTTGGAAATTCCTCAATATGCAGTATACCCAGAATAAAAAAACAGCGTACTATTCAACTCCTCCCCCACGATGCTTCCCAGAGGCACAGTGGCTCATACAGTGGCTCACACATGCAGCT
This sequence comes from Alca torda, assembly GCA_008658365.1. NCBI lineage: Eukaryota > Metazoa > Chordata > Aves > Charadriiformes > Alcidae > Alca > Alca torda. Next base: position 70,956,147 of record CM018080.1, on the reverse strand, counting down.
GACAGAGGCAGTGCACTCCTGGCGCTCTGTCACAGATAGCCCGGAGGGATCCTTCCTCACCCTGGGGACCCTCTTTTCCTTGCTGGAGGCAGCTGCCTGTGGAATCCCCTTTATTTCACTCCTCAGCCAGCTCCAGCAAGCAGGCTTGCTCAGGCAGCCCCCTTGGCACAGCAGGGCCAGCCCCATCCTCAGCCTCACTGGCTGCACCTGAGCCTGGCCCAGCCCATCCTCAACTCATGGGGCCCACCTGGGCTGCCTCAGCCCCAGCTGGAGCCCACTGGGAACCAGAACCATTGCCAAAGCCCCACAGCACATCACCCCCTCCCTTGAGCCTGTCCCCAAGAATGAGCTCTGCACCCTGGGGCCTGCGAATGCATCCAGGGGCACAGAGGAGGCAGGAAGTGTTTATTCCTTAATGTGCATAAGGAATCCCAGCAATGAGTCAGCTATGAGGCTCAGTGTCCGAAGGCAGCAGGACAGAGGGACAAAAGGGAAGAGAAAAGCAGGAGGAAGGACAGAGGAACATAGAGAAGAGGTGTGGGACAGGAATCCGGGAAACAGGACACCGTGAACAAGAGAGGGGTGGGGAGGCGGACAGCTACGTGGTGAGAGGCAAGACTGTGCAAAAAAAAAAAAAAAAAAAAAAAAAACAACACACAAACAACACCAAGATACAGAGAAATGGAGGAATAAATAAGAGACATGGGGACTAGGACAGAGAGGTGGAGCGGAAGGGACCAGCAGGACAAGAAGACAGAGACAAGACAAGGAGCGGGAGAAAAGAAACATGATCAAGAAATAAAAAATAGAAACAGGGACCCAGACAGAAATACACATTGAAAGAAAATTTCGAAAAGCAACAGGATATGAGAAACATAAGCAAAAAATAACAGGGAGATGTAGAAAAAAAAAAGTGACAGGGGGCAGAACAGAGAGGGAAGAATTGGGAATTATAGAGATGGCTAGAAGGAGACATAGACACAAAACTGAAAGACACAGGATACAAGTATCATATCCAAGAATTAAAGATAGGTATGCAGAACTGTATAGAGAGAGATTGACTAAGAATTATGAAAAGCGACAGGGTACAAGCAACATGGGAAAGAAGGGAAAGAAATTAAAATTAAGTTGGAGAGACAGAGAGGGGGAAAGGTAGCAAGAAAATTTTAAAACTAACTGGGTTCAAGAAATATAAGCAAGAATTAAAAAGAAAGGGATGGAGAGGAAAAAAGAAAGTTTCAAGAGATAGGGTACAAGAAACATAGTCAAGTGTTGATGCGGAAGCTTCGGACAATAACACGCAGACCAATATGATCAGGTTAATGCCACTTTATTGCGCAGATAGCTTAGCTTATATACCTTCAACATACAATGACTTCATCATTCAATTATTGCTATTGGTTACCTACATCCACTCATCAAATACCTATTGGCTAAATATTCGCGTTTCTTATTCTTACAGCTAATTAAAACTTGTTCCCTGTGTTGCTAACTTCCTACTGAGTCAGTTCCGTTTAGCATTAACAGTTCCTGCTGACATCTGCTGGTGCTTCCGCGGTCAACGGCTCAATAAGTTCCTACTCAGCAACCAATCACGCTGGAGTGTTCACAAGGTGACTATTTAAGTCTAAATATTCTGCCACAGTCAAGCATTAAAAAAACCCACAGAGGGAGAGGGAGCATAACAGAAGTAATCTGGGGTGGATTGACCTTGGCTGGCCCCTGGGTGCCCACTCTATCAAGACAGGGGGAAAAATTAAAATGAAAAAGTTTGTAGGTTGAGACAAGGACAAAGAGATCACTCAATTATTGTCACAGGCACAACAGATTCAACTCAGGGAAATTCATTTAATTTCTTGTCAATCAAATAACGTAAAAGAAGAACAAATCTAAAAAACACCTTCCCACCACCCCTCTCTTTTTTCCTGGGATCATCTTCACTCACAACTTCTCTAGATCCTGTTCCTGCACAATGCAGGGTGACAGGGAGTGGGGGTTGTGGTCAGTTCATCTCGTGTTTTCTCTGCCTCTCCTTCCTCCTCCTGCTCTTTTTCTGCTCCAGCATGGGGTCCTCCACAGGTACAGGGGACCCTGTGCTCCCAGCCAGCATTGCTGATGGGCTCAGCTTTGACCAGCGGCAGGTCCGTCCCAGAGCTGGAACTGGCTGTGCCCAATATGGGAGCAGCTTCTGGTGTCTTCTCACAGAACCCACCCCTGTAGCCCCTGCCCCCCACAACTCAGCTAACAAAACCTTGTCACATAAACCCAGTGCAACAGTGATCGGCTACAGGGCAGAGAAGGGAGGGTGAAAAATAGGGAAAGGCAGCCACAGGGGAAAGAAAACAGCAGTGGGCTACAGACCAGAGAGGAGGAAGCACCAGGGAACCAGACTCAGAAAGAAACAAAGAACAGTGATGAGCTACAGGGCAGAGAGGGAGGAATTAAAAAAAGGTGACAGTGAGGTGGACAGAGATAGACTGAGAAATACCAAAAACCCTTGATAAGCTGAAGGAGAAAGACAGAGGAATTAAACAATAGGGGCAGGGAGCCAGATATAGAGAGAATGGTGAAGGCAAAAATTGGCTATGGGACAGATGTTTTAATATTATAACATCCTTTATATAATATAGTAGATACAGGTTTTTATTTTGAACTCCTTTTTATATACATAAACTCATATTTTTCAATATGTATAAAAATGAGAAATTGTTCTTTATTTCAATGCCTCATACCCATATATACAGCTTTTATTATTTTTTTAAACACACATTCCCCCCATGAGTTTTCAGGAATTTTTGGGCTGTGAATTGCCTCTTTTAGGGGGGACCCCATGTGACACACACCACCCCCCCATAAAAAGGTCTTGTTTTGACTTAGAAATACCATCCAGAGTACAACTACAACCTGCCATTAAAAAAAAAAAAAAAACACAAACATTACACCCCACACAAAGCAGCCTTAACATCATCAAGATGCAGTCTGCTTCACTACTGCTGAACAGCCACTTCCACATAGCTCTGCTCATGCCAAAAAAAAAAAACACTAATTAAAGAGCTGCCCACACCACCTGCTGACAGCTACTTGGTGGGAGTTGACTGTATCACCTTTGCCTCAACAGTCTTGTTAGATCAACATCTTAACCATAGACTCTTGCTCTTCCACCTGCCCCTGACTCTACGTGACCGGGCAGAGCAGCTCCGAGCCAAACACACGCAAGCACAGACCAACTCTACACGGAATAGCACAAACAATGCACCTCAAAGATGAGGGAAAACTCTCAGCAAGAAGGATGACACCCAGACATAAGTGATTGTCAGGCAGGAAGACCTGTGGGACCATGATGGTGACATGAGAAGGCTCTAGGGAAACCCCAGGAAATTAGTACAATGTAATGGCCCAGGACAACAAGTGACTCTAAAACTGAGAAGATGTATGCGCAGAAAGCCTGGCTTCAAGACCTAATAACTTAAGGATCCAGGGAAGAAGTCCCAGGCGCTGAAAAGGGATGGCTAGAGAACAGAGCTGCTCACGCAGCCAGGAACAATGCTGCAAACGAGGACCATCCAGAAACTTCTGAGATGCAAGACCGATACATGCTTTAAGCTTATAATGCAAGAAAAGCAGCACCCAACTGGGGCAATGCCAATGAGTACAGGCATTCAAGATTCTAGGGATGGTACCTGAAGTATAGGCTGCGCTCCTCAAGTGTAAAGAGGACATCGAGACCCAAGGAAGGTTTAAGACACAGAAGACAGACCACACAAACAGCACAACAGACACAGGCTGGAACCACCCTGCCCGGTTCATGCTAGCATTATGCTGAAGACTAACACGCTCCCTTTACCTGCCCAAAAGGGACTGCTCTAGGACAGCCCTCTGCCCTTCTCTAACTTTAAGATGCCTCCCTGCAACTCCCAAACTTCTCCCCTCCTCCCAAACCCTCCCCAGCCCTGGCCACTCAACTTAGCTTTCAGAGGGCTGAAGGTCTTAAATCCCATGTCAACGAAAAAGAAACAGCACATCAACTGTCTGAGACATTCCTGTAGTCACCAGGTTCCTCTTCATCATCTACAATTAAAGAAAACCAAACAGTGACAGCAAGAAGTTTCAGAGAGGTCAGTGCCAACCTCTTCCACAATTTCCCCTTCCTCAAAAGCACAATGGGATTCCACTCACCTGCTCATTCCAGAGTCAGACACTGCGGCCATCATTGCTTGAGATACCAAGAAACAAAATTACTGTTGCACATGTGGGAAGTCACCAGCCCCAAGCTCCTCCTCGCTACTGCCTCAGCTCACCTCTAATGCTCATCTGCTTCCAAAGATGCCTCACAGGGCACCTGCAAAACCAGAAGGTAAATACTTAACCAAGTTGCCATATACTACTTCACTATTAGACACCAATATGGCCCACAATCACCTCATCTCATCAGCATGCGACTTAGCCCCTCTGAGCCTGTGTCCTGCACCTGAAAAAAAAAAGTCAACTAAAAGGCATATGCTGAGATACTGCCCGAAATCTCAGCCTGCCCACAGCCGTTCCTGCCTCCTACTCCTTTACCCTGCCCTCCATGGTTTTGGGCTGTCACTTTGAGGCTTACAGACCACCTGTAAAACAGGCCCAAAGGACACTTAAAACTTCACCCACAATATAACATCTGAGAAGAACTGCTGCTTCAGCCCACTAGTCATTGCTCACCTTGCCTGAGTCATGTCCGGTGCCAATATCCTGCTTTACTCATCACTTCACACCTTCAAAATTTAAAGAAAAAAAAAAAAAAACCACCACCAAGCCATAATATAGTCACATAGCCACCACTTGCATCTTCCCTCCAGCACCATGCACTGACCCACCTTCTTATGGGGTTCCGCTTGCCTCCTCCATCACTCCTTGGTGCGCATCTTATCCCTCCGCATCTGAAAAAATTAGTAAACAAGTCACCCAGATGCTGATCAGTAGCTGAACAATTCTAGGGGTCTTGTTTCCATTTAGGAATACCATCTAGGCTCCAAATACAGCCTGCCATTAAAAAAAAAAAATGGACCCAACATTAACCCCCACACATACAAGCCTTAACACCTTCAATCTGCTTCACTACTGCCAAACAGGCCCTCCCAGAAGGCTCCAATCGTCTCCATAAAACACTATGGAAATTACTGTCCCTGCCAATGGCTGCTTGATCCCAGATGACCATACAACCTTTGGCTAAACAGTCTTGGCAGATCAACATATTACCTATAGACTCTTACTGCTGTTCCACCTACCCCTGACTCTACACCCCCAGGGCAGGGCAGCTCCACGCCAAACACACCCACATGCAGCCCAACACCACACAGCACTATAGACAATGTGAGTCCAAGATGAGAGAAAACGCTCCACAAGAAGAACAACTTACAGACAAGAGACACTGTCGGGCAAGAAAACCTACAGGGCTGCAGCGCTGATGTGAGGAGGCTCTATGGCAAAGCCATAAGAGAGTCAAATGTAATGGCCCACTACAAGAAATTCCTGTCAAAACTGAGATGATGCATGTGCAGGAAGGCTGGCTTCAAGACCTGAGAACATAAGGATGCAGGGAAGAAATCCCAGTACGTAAGAGTAGATGGCTAGAGCTGCTAGAGCTCAGAGAATAGAGCTGCTCACGCAGCCAGGAACAATGCTGCAGCAGAGGACCATCCAGAAACTTCTGAGAGGCAAGTCTGATCTGCGCTTTAAAATTGTTATGCAAGAAAAGAAGTGCCCATTGGGCGCTATGCCAATTAGCATAGGCATTTGAGACCCTACAGGTGGTGCCCGAGGCACATGCCATGCCCCTTGAGTGCAAAGAGGGCATCAAAACCTAAGGAAAGTCCAAGACACAGAAGACAGACCACACAAACCACACAACAAGAGACACAGGCCAGAACTGCTGCACCCAGAACACACTAGCTTTGTGCTGAAGAGTAACCCACTCCCTTTACCTACTCAGAGGACACTGCTCCTGGATAGCCCTCTGCTCTACCCTGACTTTAAAACTCCTCCCTGAAACTGTCAACCTTGGCCCCCCTCCAGCACCTGTCCCTCTACTTAGCTTTCAGAGGGCCAGGGGTCTGAATTCATCCTTGACAAAAAACCACAACAAACAGCTAACTGATGTGTTCCTGCAGTCACCAGGTTCCTCTCATCTGCAAAACAACAAGAAACCACAGCTCCAGCAGTGACCACCATGACAACAGATGCCAACCTCTTCCACAACACCCTCATCCTCAGACGTGCCATGGCAATCCGCTCACCTGCTTCACACTGATTCCAGAGTCAGAGGCTGCAGCAACAATTATTTATGGCACCTAGGATACCAACAAACACAAAATTACCATTGCATTTCTGCAAAATCACCAGTCCCATGCTCCTCCTCGATACTATCCAGCTCACTTCAAATGCAAGAGACTAGAATAGACCAGACCCTGTTGACATCCAAATCCAAATCTGACATGATAAAGACTGATGAACCCGCCTCCCTTTCCTAGCCAACCCCCAGCACCAAAACTTTAGAAACCCTTTCTTTTCTCCTCAACTGTCAGGGAAGGAACCCCACTTGTTCCTGACAGCTCCCATCCTGTATTTGCAACCCTGAACTCCCTGCAGCAGCCACTCCTCAGGAGCTGCTCTTCTGAGCCGTGCCCTGCGTTCGGCAGGCACCTCCTATCTTCTGTCTTCCCACAGACTCTGGGCTCTGCTACAGACCCACAGAATAAGTAGTGCCCTGACACAACCTACAAGGGGCCTGCTGCAAGCTGCAAAAACTCTAGGGACACCGTGGCACTCTTTGGGCAATGGGGAAAGGTGATTATTCATGCCATACCCTGAATGACACTATGCCTTACATCCCTGCTGCTTTCTTGAGAAATGCTAAAATACCATATGCAGATGCATACAAAATGCTCACCCTAACCCCTACAAGATAATCTCATCATCAACCCAATTAAGAGAAACAATATCATCAACTTACACAGCATATTGCAAAAATGGTGAAAAAAAATACAGTTCTATCTTCAATAAAGTCAGGAATTCTAGGAAAATGCAGTGCTCCTTGTTGCGTGGAAAGAGGCAAAGCGGTTTTGGCAGAAGATAAACCCCCTTCCATTCTAACACTCCTCACCAAGGTGGGAGGCTAGGTGTGGTTGGGTTTAAATTCTGAGTGATGCCCAATTCAGCACTATCAGTCCAACCGCGTTTAATATGTATTAAACTATTACGATTTGGATACACTAATAGTGGACTGCACCTTCAGTCTAGTCATGCTCATGAACCAGCACGGCCACTCTCGAATCTTTGGTCGCGTTCAAGGAACTGAAACGACCAGCTACTTAAACAGTGCAGTTTATTTGAACAACAGATATAGAGGTTCTTAGGATTGCCGGTGATAAATACACTGTCTGCAAATCATGTGCAAATGAAAGTATTATTACATACATCAAATGCACGACAGAGTTATAAACGATACAGCCTGGCTATAAATGTAGGAAAGAGATTCTCTAGAGAAATTTCTAAGTTTCCTGAGAAAGCACTTGGTATAATCTAGGTCTTACCCAAAGGTGTCCCTATGGGGGGGAAGAAAGGCTCAGCCTGTCAACTGACCCCAGAAGTCAGTGATGGAGTTCTCCTTGACTTGTTCACGATGGTGTCTTCCCTGATATCCCCCCTTTCTTGGGCTATTTTTATACTATTTTTTACCTTCAAGGTGGAGTTTGAGTGACTCTAGTCATAAATAATTATGATTGGTGTAAAATTCTCTCGCTTCACATTTAAAGTTATAGTTTACGAAAAATTCAGGGCGCAGACTCAAGAAGGAGTGGTCGCATCTTGGAGGCAGGTAGCCTTTGGGATGGAGATGTGTTTTGGTATTATAATGACATTATAATGAGCAAAGTTCACACAAAGGACAGCATTTCATTCAAAATTTGACAAAATGTTGGCTCTGAGTATCAAGCAGGCAGCTAATTAGCAGCTTATCTGTTTCATGGCATCGTCCCATTCCCATATCTGCTATACATCATAAGGTAAAGCCGCGGAATAATTCCATCCCACCCCGTACCTCATGTAGCTTCACAAGCATCCTTATCAGGGAACCGCGGATGTTGTATTCTTCATGCCAGCTGCAGCTGTTTTCTACCTCAGAAGCCTCTTGATTTTATACTTCTTCTTAATGTGTGAACAATGCTGTATTTTTGTATTTTTAGCCAATTTAGTAATTATTCCACACTCCTAGAATAAAGAAAAGCATAATATTAAACCATCTGGGCACCCCCTAAACACTCATCACAAAGTTATTAACCTGAAAAAAAAGAAACAAAAAAGCAGCATACAAGTCAACTTTCTACTACACAGGCAGCTGGATGTTTACTGGTCCTGAAGGTCTTAGCTCAGCCTTCTTACCTCTGCCTCTCTAAATGCCAAAACACATCTGCCCAAACAGCTGAGTCTACCCCGAAGCTGCCATCAACTGAACGACCAAGACAGCACTAACCCCAGACAAGCCCAGCAGCAGAATGAGCTCCGGAGCAGAGGCTGTGGCTCATACACCCCGGGCCCCACCCACTGCCCTCGGGCCCCGCCCACCTCCCTTCCCACAATCCCCTGGGTAAAGGGGCGGGGCCAACCCCTCCAGAAGACATAAAGGCCACCAGAGGAGCAGTATCTCCTTTTTTCCTGCCTTAAGTTCCCAGCAGACAAAGCACCACCTGCTTTTATTTCCATTTAGGACTCGCCTCTGGAGATTCTCTTACCACTGTTGTTTGAGTTCTGTACAGTTGTTGCTGTGGAGAAGAGAGTTCCGTAGGGGTCGCTTTATTTTTGCGATCTTCAGATATTTTCGTGGTTAACTGTTAATCGTGTTTTATGGTTTTAGAAGAGTGCTGGAACCGTATGATTTCCAGAAGACGGATGAGTATTTCCTGGAGGACTAAAGCGCCATAGAGACGCGAGTCGGAGGACTGAGGGGGAATTTCCGGGATCCTGGAGGACCAAAGTGCCATAGAGACGCGCGTCGGAGGACTGAGAGGGCACTTCCGGGTTCCTGGAGGACTACAGTGCCATAGAGACGCGCGTCGGAGGACTGAGAGGGCACTTCCGGGTTCCTGGAGGACCAAAGTGCCATAGAGACGCGCGTCGGAGGACTGAGGAGGTACTTCCGGGTTCCTGGAGGACCGAAGTGCCATAGAGACGCGCGTCGGAGGACTGAGAGGGCACTTCCGGGTTCCTGGAGGACCGAAGTGCCATAGAGACGCGCGTCGGAGGACTGAGAGGGAACTTCCGGGTTCCTGGAGGACCAAAGTGCCATAGAGACGCGCGTCGGAGGACTGAGGAGGTACTTCCGGGTTCCTGGAGGACCGAAGTGCCATAGAGACGCGCGTCGGAGGACTGAGAGGGCACTTCCGGGTTCCTGGAGGACCGAAGTGCCATAGAGACGCGCGTCGGAGGACTGAGAGGGTACTTCCGGGTTCCTGGAGGACCGAAGTGCCATAGAGACGCGCGTCGGAGGACTGAGAGGGTACTTCCGGGTTACTGGAGGACCGAAGTGCCATAGAGACGCGCGTCGGAGGACTGAGAGGGCACTTCCGGGTTCCTGGAGGACCAAAGTGCCATAGAGACGCGTGTCGGAGGACTGAGGGGGCACTTCCGGTGTTCTGGAGGACCGCGGGGCCATGGAGATGGATACCCCGAAAACTGCCGGGCACTGACGGGGGCGTGGTAACGCATAAGAGCCGATACTGGAGCGCGGATGGCCGCCCTCGAGGCCGGCCGGGCGGCACTGATCCCGCTCCAGGCGGTGGGGAGCTCGCCGGGGTCCCGGCTGTCCTGGTTCGCCCTCCGGCCGCCGCTCGCTCGAGACGGGCGCCGCACCGGCCTCCCTGAAGCTGCGCATGCGCACGAGCTGCAGAACCAACGCACGAGGGCGGGGGCCAAGGTGGGCGGGGGCCAAGGTGGGCCGGGGCCGGGGGGGGCTGTGGCCGAGAGGCGCAGGAGGCGTGGCCAGGGAGGGCGGGGCCAGGGAGGCGGGGCCACGGCGCACGCGCGACTCCCCACCTGCAGGACCAGCCTTCAGCCGCTGGGCGGCAGCACCCCCTTAATTATCCCGCTCTCAGCGCTCATTAGGGTAATGAGCACTGACCGCTCTCAGCCCGCTTTAGTCCAGCCAGGGACCAGCTCTGCCCTCTCTGCATTCGCAGCCCAGTCAGCGACAGCCAGCGCCTCTGCACCAAAAACCTTCGGACCAGGGGTTTTCCCCCTGTAACGAGCCCCAGGGACGTCGCATCGCTCTGCACAGGGCACCAGGGCCGGGGTGGGGTGGGGGGTGGTGACAGCAGCGAGTCTGCTGGAGATCGGGGAGGGAGACCGGGCTGGTGCCGTATCCGCCACATAAGAATTGGTTATTTTGGTTTTCCTGCATGAATTTTTTTATTATTTTTTCCTTTCTGGCTGCACAAATCCATATATAGCACAGACATTTACACTCATGCATCTATTTACACACCTATATATATGTTTAGGGAATTTATATTATCTGTTTACACTTGTATAGAAAATCTACTTAGATTTATACATTAACACTTATGATACAGAATATCTGTTTAGACTGCTTACACATCTATTTTGATACTAATATCTTTTTATAAATACATTTTTTAAGTATTTTTATATTCTAGGATCTTTTATATAACACAGAAGCACAGAATCCTAGAATCCTTAGAGATAGAGGTTTTTATTTTGAACATTTTACATACATAAATTATTTCTCAATATATGTATTTCTCATATATAAATGAGAGATTGTTCTCTGTTTCAGTGCCTCACACCCATAGTTAGAGGCTTTCACATTTTTTAATGCATCCCAAGATTTTTCAGACATTTTGGGGCTGTGACCCACCTCTTTTGGGGACACCCACATACCCCCACATCCCCCACTCACCTGCTCCTCTGCTGCATCATCGCTCCCCCAGTGATGTTGGGGTGCCCCAAATGACATCATCAGCTCCCCAGACATACACCCCCTTTTATTTACCCCAAAAAAAGGCCTAAAACGCCCAGACCCAGGGCTGGCCCCTTCCCCTCAGGGGAGCTCCAACACCGGCTGCAAACTTGGGATGGGGCATCTCTCAAGCAGCACCAGACACGTACAACAAGGCATTTGGAAAACAAAAATCCCCAATTATAGTTCAGCATGCTAAAAAAATAGCACATAAGAGAGTAGAGGAATTCCATCAGACTGAGGGACAGGACAGTAGCTGAGCTACAGGAGAATTCTGGGGAAACAGCTCAGCTCCAAATACAGCACAGCCTTCAAAAGACAGCCATCTGAACTCTTAGTCAGGATTAATTAATGCCATTTTGAACACATTCTTAGCATAAAAGTGAACCCTCTGGATGGTGTTGAGAAATGCCTGGCCCCTTCGTTTTTGCTGAAAAGGTGTGTGTTAAGTTTACATACACCCAATAAAAATATTTACACTATAAAAGTATTTGACTTTCCTCTAGCACTAATTTAGCTTGCACAGCTGTGAATTGATACCATTACACTCACTCTCTCCAAAATACACAGGTATAATTTGACTACAGGTGGGTTTTTTTTGCTACACAAGGAGGAGGGACATCTGGCCAGCTGCACTGCCTGAGAGAGATGCTACTGGGCTGCCAGGGAAACATGCTGCTGAAAGCCAGACAGAAATAAAGTACTTCAGAGCATTCCGTCTAAGTATCAGGAAAAAAAAACATTACATTCAGTTGCCTCTTTTTAAAGCTTTAGAACAAATACTTTCCTCGATCTCCGAGGCACCTTGTAGCACTTCATCTCCCTTTCCCTCTCTCTTGTCCCGTTAGAGCCCCCCGTCTGTCTCCGCTATGCAGCTCCTTTATCCTTCTCTCTGCCATCCAGAGGGTCCCCGCTCGGTTCCTCACTCATTCATCCCTTGTTTGCCGAGATGCACCGGTGGGCTCCAGCGCTCCAAACGGATTTGGCAGGAGTTGGTGTCACCTGGCGGGGGCGGGGGGGGGGGGGGGGGGGGGGGGGGGGGATAAGAATGGAGGGTTACAGGGGTCACAGGGGGCTCTGGGGAGTCCCAGGGGTGTGTGAGGGGTACCAGGGTGGACTCCAGTGGATCCCAGAGGGCTCTGGGGTGTCCTCTGGACCCTAGAAGGGTCCAGAGAGCCCTGGGGGAACATGAGGAATCCCAGGTAGTCCCGGAGGGCCCTGGGAGGGGTCTAAGGACAGTTCCAGGGGGATGTGAGGGGTACCGGGTAGGGGGGGGCGGGATTCAGGGGGTCCCAGAGGGCTCTGGGCTGTCCCGGGGGTCTCCAGAGGACTCTGAAGGATCCTGGGGTCCCGGGGGTCTCCAGAGGACTCTGAAGGATCCGGGGGGGGGGGGTGTCCCACCGGGTCCTGGGGAGCTCCAGGGAGCCCTGGGGGAACATGAAGCATCCCAGCATCCCAGGGGGTCCTAGGGGGCTCTCATGGGGTGGGGGGGAGGTCCCAGAAGGGTCCCAGGGGGATGTGGAGGGTACTGGGAGGCTCTGGGAGGGTCCCAGGGAGCTCCAGGGTATTCCTGTGGGAATATGAGGGGTCCTGGGGGGATGTGGGGAATACCGGGGGAGCGTTCCAGGGGGTCCCAGAGCACTCTGGGGTGTCCTGGGGGGCTCCAGAGGATCTTAGGTGGGAGGGGTCCCAGGGGGCTCTGAGGAGTTTGGGTGGTCCTGCAGGGTGTGTGGGAGGGTCCCAGGGGGCTCGAAGGGGAATATGAGGGGTCCCAGAAGGCTCTACGGAGCCCTGGGGGAACATTAGGGGTCCCAGAGGGCTCTGGGAGGTCCTGGAGGGCCCTCGGGGAGTCCCAGAGGGATGTGGGGGCTACCAGAGGGACTCCAGTAGGTCCCCGAAGGCTCTGGGGTGTCCTGGGCAGGGCCTGGAGGATCCTGGGGGGGATGTGTGAGGGTCCCGGGGATCCTAGAGGGCTCTAGGGCAGCTCTCAGGGGGTCTGGGGGGTACAAGGGGGGCTCCAGGGGGCCCCAGAGGGCTCAGGGATATCCTGGGGCGCTCCAGGGGGCTCTGGGGGGTCATGGGGTGGGGTCCTGGTGGGCTCCTGAGGATCCTAGAGGACGTGGGGTGGGGGGGGGGGTGTCCCACAGGGTCCTGGGGGGCTCGAAGGGGCTCTAGAGGGCCTACAGTGTTTGTGGGAGCGTCCCAGGGGGCTCGAGGGGGAATGTGGGGGATCCCAGAAGGCTCTAGGGAGCCCTGGGGGAACATGAGGGGTCCCAGTAGGTCCCAGAGAGTTCTGGAGTGTCCTGGTGGGCTCCAGGAGATCCTGGAGTGGGTGTGGGAGGGTCCCAGGAGGCTCCAGGGGGTTCTGGAGGGCTCAGAGGTGTCCCAGAAGTCTCCAGGGAGTCCTGGGGGGAACATAAGGTGTCCCAGGAGGTCCTGGGGGGCTCTCAGGGAGTGTGGGGGGGTCCCACGAGGGTCCAACAGGGATGTCGGGGATACTGGGGGGAGCTTTCACAAGGCTCCAGGGTGTCCTAAGGTGGCTCAGGGAGGTCCTGACGGGTGTGTAGGAGGGTCCCAGGGGTCCTGGATGCCTCTGGGGGGCTCTCAGGGGGTAGGGGGGTGGTCCCAGGGGGATGTGGGGGGTACTATGGAGGTGAGCTGCAGGGGGTCCCAGAGGGCTCTGGGGTTTCCTTGGGGGCTCCAAGGGGATCTGTGGGGTCCTGGAGGGGCTGTGGGAGAGCCCTAGAGGGGTCCTGCAGGGAATGTGGGGGGTCCCAGAAGGCTCCAGGGAGTCCTGGGGGGAACATGAGGGGTCCCAGTGGGTCCCAGATGGTCCCAGAGAGGTTCTGGGAGAACACGAAGGGTTGCAGGGCGCCCTGCAGAGCTCTCAGGGGGTGTGGGGGATCCCAAAAGGTTCTAGGGGCTCCCAGGGGGATCCCACGGGGTATCAGAGGCCTCTGAGGGGTCCCAGGCTGTCTCAGAGGGCTCCAAGGAGGGGTCCCACTGTCCCCATACCTGTAATGTGGACAGCGACAGCACAGGCCCCCAGAGAATAGCTGGTGTGGAGAAGGCAGTCCCCGCTGCGGGGGGAAACGTGGCAATGACAGGGGGACACTCCCTTGAAGCCGAAGGTAACGACATTGGAAAAGTCACTGAGCCTCTCAGAGACCCTCAGGTACAGGTCACTGCAGGGCTCTTCATCCTGGGGGAGGGGGCACAGTGGGGGGAGCGGTCATGGGGACCCCCAAACGCCAGGGGATGCCTCGACCCGACCCTCCCACCCCCAGCCCCTCTCCACCCCCTCCATCACCCTTCAGCCCGTCCCAGTCTCCCCCTCACAGCCTCCCTCCAACTCAGGGCCCAATTCAGGCCTCAGACCCTCCCCCCCCCCCCCCCCGCCCATCAAACTCAGGGCTCCCCCAGGCTCCCCACCCCACCCCCCAGCTCAGGGCTCCCCTCACGCACCCCCATCACCACAGCCCACCCAAGGCTCCCTTCAGCCCCCCATATCCCCTACCCAGCCCCCTACAGTGTCCCCCCTCAAGGCCCCCTGTTTGCCCCCATAACCCCTCAGGATGCTCTCAGGACTCCCCTCCCCACTGTCTGGGCCCCCTCAGCCCCCCTGTTCCCCCAGCCCCCCTCAAGGCTCCTCCTCACCCCTCAGGATGCCCTCGGCTCCCCCGATCCCCCTCAGCCCCCTCGTTCCCTCCCAAAGTTTCCCCCCCGAGAGTCCCCTCAGCCCCCCCCATCCCCCCTCAGTCCCCCTCGGGTTCCCCTCAGGACCCCCCAGCCCCTCTCAAGGCCTCCCCACTACACTCAGGAGCCCCGCCCCCCCTCAGCCTCCCCGTTCCCCCTCAGAACCCCCGTGTCCCCCCGCCTCAGCTCCCTCCACCACCCCCCGGGGCCACCACAGCACCCCCGCTCCCCCCCAGCCTCCCTCAAGTCCTACCCTCAGCCCCCTCAATCCCCTTCGGGATCCCCCCCAGTCACCCCTCGGGGCCCCCTCAAGCCCCCCGCCGTTCCCCGCCACCCCCCGCTCACCTTCACGCGGTCCAGCTGCCTCACGACGTGCTCGCGGCGCCCGCCGGGCCCCGCTGTCCGCCCGGATTACGTAGCTCCGATTTCGAGCCGGCCGCCATTTCCCCCCGGCCTCCTCAGCTACCAGAGCGCCCCGCCTACGACGCGCGCCCATTGACACCCGCCTCGCCCCCCCGACCTTATTTGGAGCAGCGCCGCTCCACTGACCCGTCGCCGCCATCAATGCCCACCGCGCCACATACCCTGCGAGCGTCACGACCAATGGGAGCGCGGAGATGCGATCCGACCTATGGGAGCTCTGATTGTTCCTCCCGCCCGTCCATCCGCCCGGCAGCGGTTGCAATGCTTCAATACAGCCGTACAGCAAGGAGGACGCCGCGCATCCGCAGTACAGTCGTGCGGCAGAAGCAGGGGTGCCGCATGCGCAGTACAGCCGTACGGCAGAGGCCGGGGCGCATACGCGCTACAGCCGCACAGCATGAAGTGAGCGCACACGCGCAGTACAGCCGAACGGCACAGCACTCACTGCTGGCACTTTGCGGACACAATGTGGTACTGCGGATGGAGAGACAACGCATGCGCAGTGCAGCCGTACTGCAAGCAGCACGTCGCGCATGAGCAGTACAGCTGTACGGCACACGAAGCCGCGCATGCGCACTACAGCCGTACGGCGGAAGAAGGCCGCCCACACGCAGTACAGTCCTATGGCACAAGGGGCGCGCATGTCCGATACGGCCGTGCCGCACAACGGGGCGGGTTTAGCATCCTTAGAGAGGTTTTTATTTTGTTTTGAGCTCCTTTTAGATACAGAAATGATTATTTTCCAATTGCTATAAAAAGGAGAGCTTGTCCTCTATTTCAGTGCCTCGCCCCCGGAGTTACAGGTTTTAACCCCACCCCAACCCCCCACCAAACTTTCAGACATTTTGGGGCATGTTTATTCCCCCAAAAAAACGGAACACAACGACCAGACCGAGGGCTGGCCCCTTCCCCTCACGGGGGCTCCGCCATTGGCTGCAAACCTGGGCTGGGGCATCTCTCGAGCAGCATGAGACGCCTACAACAAGGCACCTGGAAAACAAAAATCCCTAGTTAAGAGTTCAACGTGCTAAAAAAGTAGTGCAGAAGAGAAGAGAGTAGAGGAATTCCCTCAGACTGAGGGATGGGACAGGAGGATTCTGGGGAAACAGCTCAGCTCCAAATACAGCACAGCCTTCAAAAGCCAGCGCCAGCTCCACTCTTAAAGTCAGGATTAAGGCTAACGGCGAACCCTCTGGCCGGCACTGGGAAACACCTGGCCCCTTCCTCCCAGCGCGGACACAGGGAGATCCATCACCCTGCGTGCGGGGCGGCAGGACCAGGCTGGGCTGTAACACCAGAATCGACGCTGACAGATCCACCGCCGCAGCTACAGCCCTCGTGCTGCTGCCACTGCCCACCTCGCTCACTGGGTCAATGCAGCCAAGAGGGAAGGGTAAACTGTGAAGAGCAAAAGCAACAATAAAGAACAAAGCTCAGTCATTCACTTTATGCTGAAAAGGCGTGCCTACATTTATATACATTCAATAAAAATACTAACGCTATAAAAGTATTTGACTTTCCTCTGGCACTAATTTAGCTTGCACAGCTGTGAAACGATACCATGACACCATCTCTCTCCAAAACACACAGTCATAATTTGACTACAGGGTTCTGTGTGTGCTACGCAAGGAGGAAGGACATCTGGCCGGCGGCACTGCCCGAGAGAGATGCTACTGGGCTGCCAGGGAAACGCACCACTGAAAGCCAGACAGAAATAAAGTACCTCAGAGCACTCTGTCATAATAGTGGGGAAAACCCGGTAACATTCAGTCGCCTCTCTTTTTGAACCTTTAGAACAAACCTAACTGCTTAAATCCACCTCATAAATTGCATGCTACAGCTATTTGGCTGTTGCACTTTAAACCATGCAAGTCAGTGGGTAAATTATACAATGCTAACTTTTTTTTTTTAAGTTTAATTTTGCATAGAAAAATCAGCAAGATAAGAGATCCCCCAAATGGTTTTACTTTTGAGGGTCGGGGGGAAATCAAATCCCCGAGGCTGCAATCCGTCAGGCTACCAAAAAGGACTGGCAGATTAGCGAATGCTTTTGGCTCTGTAACGTGCTCCAGAACAGACCTTATATTATTTTTAGTGTGTTGTTAAAATATTTCATACAAAAACTATAGGAGGAGAGCTGACAAAGCCTTCATGTTAACTTCAAAGTGCACACTACAAGGACCTTAGGAAAAACGCAGATGCGCATCGCAGACGTACCTCGTACTCGCAGAGCACTCCGGATCCTTTCCATCTGTCCTGCACTGTCACCACACAACAGAAGGGCGACCACGGAGAAACGCTGGCAGTTGACATTCTGCCGAGAGGGGGAAAAAACCTTTATCACAAAGCTGGGTAGGAATCTAAGGCCTCCTTCTTTCACGGAGGTTTGCGAAGACTACAGCCGAGTGGAGGAAAAACTATTTGGCATCACCTCTGGCACAGCTGTTGATACAGGCCACTAGAGCTTTGCCTTTTTTTGACTCACTGGAACCTTTAGTTTCCCTAGAGCCACTTTCCCAGGTACCCTGGGGCTCTGCGCTTTCCTGGCAACTTCATCCTCAAAAACACCTTATTTCACTCTCCCAGGGCCAGGTCAAAAACATCAAACATACAGCGATTGCTCCCACACCAAAGGTGCCAGGAGGCAAAGCCGTGGCTTGTCCTCCCTGTCCCTTGGCAGCGCTTTCATTGCCCCAAAAACCTTGGGGCTCCGCACTTTCCTGGAGACTTCATCCTCAAAAAAAAAGATTTTTTTCCATGCGGGGGGAAAAATTTTTCCCTTCCATCCGCTCTCAGGTAACTCCCTGGGCTGCCAGGGAAACACGCCACTGGAAGCCAGACAGAAATACAGAACTTCAGGGGTCCCCATCAAAACATCAGGGGAAAAAAAAAAACATTACATTCAGTCGCCTCTCATTTTAAACAAGCACAACAAATACCTTACTGCTTCAGTACGCCTCGTAAAATGTACGCCACAGCTAATTGGCAGTGGCAGTTTAAACAACATGAATCAGTTTGTAAATTATACAATTTCAGCTTTTTTTTTTTAGAAAAGTTTCATTTAGCATAGAAAAATCAGCGAGATATGAGATCCCCCCCCAAAGGTTTTACTCTTGAGGGTCGGGGGGGAAATCAAATCCCCAAGGCTGCAATCCATCAGGCCACCAAAAAGCACTGGCAGATTGGCAAATGCTTTTGGCCATGCTGAAGGCGTGGAGGAACATGGTTTTATGAGATCTCGACTGTAACAACCGAGAACCCAAAGGCCAGCAAAGAGGTGCAAAGAGAGCACAAAGTCTCGTTGCTCACTTCTACTGCCCAGTGCTTCATCTCTGAGGACCCGCTCTGACGGGAACTTCATAAAAGGCAACTGCTTTGAATGAGAAACAGTTCCGTTTTGGAAAAATCTCTTTCCAACTGAAGTCAAAAGGACACACTGTAGGTCATGGACAAAGGACGTTATTGGAAGCCACAACTCAACAAAACCACATTGGGACTCGCCCTCACTACTTACGAGGCTGCTGATGCTTCGTGGCAGAGACCAGAAAACACGTAAGAGCGACGCCACTTTGTCCCGTTTGGTCCATGTCTCTTCTTTGACCTTGATTGCTTTTAGGACAGATGCCAGTATCTCAGTAAGGTTTTTGAGTAATACCATAAGATATTTTTAAAATTTATTGACTGAAAAAGCATAAAGCTTTTATCTGAAAACAAAGTCTGCTGCTTCCGAACACGTGAACCCTTGCAAACGGTTTCTTCCCTCTTTTAGTACACAGTTATTTTCACAGTATCATTTAATAGACAGCACGCAGAAAGAGAATATTGTGCTTTCAGGAAGAGAAAAATAAACACAGGGAATTAACCTTTGCACAGGTGTAACATGCTCCAGAACAGACCTTATTTTACTTTTAGGGTTTAGTTAAAATATTTCATAGAAAAACTATAAAAGGAAAGCTGGCACATCCTTCATGTTAACTTCAAAGTGCACACTACAAGGACCTTAGGAAAAACGCAGATGCGCATCGCAGACGTACCTCGTACTCGCAGAGCACTCCGGATCCTTTCCATCTGTCCTGCACTGTCACCACACAACAGAAGGGCAACTGTGGAGAAACGCTGGCAGTTGACATTCTGCCGAGAGGGGAAAAAAACCTTTATCACAAAGCTGGGTAGGAATCTAAGGCCGCCTGCTTTCGTGGAGGTTTGCAAAGACTGCAGACAAGTAGAGGAAAAAGTATTTGGCATCATCTCTGGCACAGCTGTTGATGTGGGCCTCTACAGCCTTTGCGTTTTTTAGACAAACCTGCCTTTTTTTGACTCGCTGGCAGCTTCAGTTGCACTAGAGCCACTTTCCCAGCTACATGCAGATACACACTGCGACAAACAGACGCCTACGTACATTTTCTTGAGCCTACATAGAGCCAGGGTTTCCTCACCCTATGCATCCTGAGTTGAATATTTTTGTTAAAGGGTACGGCAACCCACCTGTCCTTCTAAACTGCCTCCTTGCAACAAAGCAGTGGCTTTTTCCAGGACGTTTCTCCCAACGGCCCAGAATCTTGTCAAACTGCCACCAAACCTGCTCAGGGTCCCTCCCAGCTTTTAACTGCCCTTGGATTTACCAGGCACATGCTCTCTTCCCCCTTCCAACAGCAAAAGTATGGCACACTCTCAGACCGGAGCGCAACCCCACAGGTGCCCGGCTGCTTTGATGAGGAGCCCTCGAGTGTCCCCACGAGCGCAGGCTGCATGCCCAAGGTCAGCTTCACACGCACCCATTTCAGGCCATGTGGTTTCTGAAGCTGTGAACTGAATCACGGAATTTTTCAGAGTTGGAAGGGACCTCTAGAGATCATCCAGTCCAACTCCCCCGCTAAAGCAGGATTGCCTAGAACACATTACTCAGGACTGCATCCAGGCAGGTCTTGAAAATCTCCAGAGAAGGGGACTCCACACCCTCCCTGGGCAGCCGGTTCCAGGGCTCTGTCACCCTCACCGTAAAGTCTTTTCTCATATTTGATTGGAACTTCCTATGTTCCAGCTTGTGCCCGTTACCCCTCGTCCTGTTACTGGGAACCACTGAAAAGAGTCTGGCTCCATCCTCCTTCAACCCACCCTTTAGATACTTGTAAACGTTAATAAGGTCTCCCCTCAGCCTTCTCATCTCCAGGCTAAAGAGTCCCAGCTCTCTCAGCCTTTCCTCATAAGGGAGATGCTCCAGTCCCTCAATCATCTTTGTTGCCCTACGCTGGACTCTCTCCAGTAGTTCCCTGTCTCTCTTGAACTTGGGAGCCCAGAACTGGACACAGTATTCCAGTTGTGGTTTCACCAGTGCAGAGCAGAGGGGGAGAACGACCTCCCTTGACCTGCTGGCCACACTCTTCCCTATGCAGCCCAGGATTCCATTGGCCTTCTTGGCAACAAGGGCACATTGCTTGCTCATGGATAATTTACTGTCTGCCAAGACCCCCAGATCCTTTTCTTCAGAGCTGCTTTCCAGCAGGTCCACCCCTAACCTATACTGGTGCCTGACATCCTTCCTCCCCAGGTGCAGGACCCTACACTTGTCCTTGTTGAACCTCATTAGGTTGTTCTCAGCCCAGCTCTCCAGCCTGTCCAGATCACGCTGGATGGCAGCACGGCCCTCTGGGGTGTCAGCCACCCCTCCCAGTTTGGTATCATCAGCGAACTCGCTGAGCATACACTCTGTCCCCTCGTCCAGGTCATTGATGAATATGCTAAACAATACTGGTCCAAGTATTGACCCCTGGGGGACACCACTGGTTACAGGCCTCCAACTCGACTCTGCTTCATTAATCACAACCCTCCGAGTCCTGTCACAAAACTGCATCTTGACACTTGGCCACAGCAGCAGTGGTCCGCAATGAGAACTCCACAAAAATCTAGTAACAGAATTGCAAACCCGCATTGCCAGCAGCTTCAGAGATGGGGCACAAGGGAGAAAAATAAAACAGCTTCATCTGGCGCACAGGAAAGTGGCAGATGGAGAAAAGGGTCAGCACTGTTAGCCCTTACAGAAAATGGGCATTCTCCTTCCCTTGCTAAACCCATCTGTTAGGCCTAAATATCACAGCACTACCGCGGCCATACTGAGAGCAGGGGAACAACAGCCCTGCCGCCGGACATTTACGGAGCAGGACACACAGACAGAGGGACTTCTTTTGCCACACACAACCCTGAATTTCCTGAAAGCTTATGTTTACCAAAAACAGACACGTGGAATGTACTGCCAAACAACATTCGGCAATTAAACTTGTATGTGTCGAACACACACAGTTTTTGGGGAACTTGCCATTTGCTTCCTGCTGCTGCTGCTGTTCTTCCTTCAGAAATTCTACTTGTAGCCCAGTCACTACCAGTTCAAGCATTTACCTTCCCAATATCGCCAGCACTTTTACACAGGCAAGTCGCTTAATTGCTCTTCTAAAATGATGCAAATGAAAGTTGTAGCCACGAAAGAGGAATGACAAAGAAAAGAAGAGGTCAGGCAGCAAAAGAGCTCTGCAGGCTGCCACCTGCAGTCAACAGTGCACTCTGTTTTTGAAAGCACACACCCCCACAAAAGAAAACAAACAAACAGACAAAAACCCCAGGACCTTGTATCTTTTTTTGTCTGCCGGAGCTCATCCCTGCCTCAGCCTATCATCTCGTCAAAGCACAAAGCCACGATCTGTATCTCGAGGACATTTGCACATGAAATAGCCCGGATCTCTAAGAGTGGTGTCATTTTTCTGGTTTTAATAATCATAACCCAATTTTATTCACTGGCACATTTGTGAGGAAACTAATTAACTTTTAAACGTAGCCTCTGCCTGGGGGGAAAAAAATTTGTTAGAGACTGAAAAAAAAAATTATGATTCAGAGCTCCCACCCACGAGGGAGCTGCAGGGACACTAACGGAAGTGAAGACCAACAGCAGTAACATCCAGTGAAATTTGGCTTTAATTCTGATTGTGTACTTAAGAGACACTCTGAGTCTACACCTCAGTCCTAGGAAGGACCAGTCCTTTTCTGGAACGACAAACTTTTTTTGCTTCAAAGTCCCAGACTGAAGGCTCCATGGAACAATCTGGATTGAGCCACAGAAAAACATGACATCCACAGTCAAACAATAATAATAAAAAAGAATAAAAATCAAGCAACACATCAGTTTCCATCACGTTTCATTCATTAAATTTCTACTGGCATCTAGGGGCTCAAACGTTAACTGGACCGACACCACAGGCTAGTCAAAATTGAGTTACACATAGGAAAAGAAAAGCCTACTTCCCACTTGCCCCTGGAACCTGTAGGAACCAACAGAAGAGAAACGTTTGACCCTAACGAAGGTAACAGGCAGTTCTTAATTTATCCTAGATGAAAGTTCAGGCTTTGACCCCAAAGGAAACCATTCCTAACTACCAAGAGACCTGCTCAGGCAGGAGGCACACTCTGCTCACTGCAACTCCTCGACAGCTTTTCTGCACTGGCAACAAATTTGCCTTTTCTGCGGCTTTGATGGTGACTATCCGTAGCGTCCCTGAATTCGCAAATGTTTCTCCCCGCTCCCCCAGCCCCATGCGTGCAATTACCTGAGCAGCAAGTGGAATCAGCCGTGCAGGATTTTCTTCCCGTGCCGCAGAAGCTGACCCTGGGAAAAGAAGAGCAGACAAATGAGCCGGGCTTTATTTCTCCGGCATCGCCAGCACCGTACCCCAAACCCCGCAGGCCGAAGGGACCCCGCGGGGAGCCGGGCCTATCCACCTCCTCCGAGCCCAGCGCGGCCTGGTGTCCCCCCCACCCCAAGAGCGCCCGGCCCCGGCGGCAGCAGCGGGAAACCTTCCCCGCCCCTGCGGGCACCGCTGCGCCCCTGCGCCCGCCGCCGCCGGAGCCTCCCGGACCGCCGCTGCCCGACCAGCGCCGGGAGCGGCAGAGGCTGCCCGGCCCCAGCAAGGAGCAGCTGAGCCGGGCGGGGCAGCCCCTGCTCCCCCCCGGCCGGGGGATCCCACAACGCGCCCGCGGCCCTTCACCCGCCCTGGCGCGGCTCCCGCGGCACGAAACTCTGTTACCGGATCCCCCGCCGCCGCTCTGCTGGGCACGCGCGGGCAGCCCGGCCCGGCTCCGCTCCGCCCCGCCCCGGCGAAGGGGCTCGCTCACCTCCCCGCTGGTCCCGGCCCGGCCCGGCCCCGCCCGTGCAGGGCCAGCGCTGCAGTACCGTTCTTTGGCCATGGGGGGGCGGCAGCAGCGAGCGCGGCGGCACGGCGGTATGACAGTGCCGGTACCGGCGGGCGGCAGCGTGGAGCACGGGGATGCCGCCGCGCATGCGCGGGTCGCGATGTGCCGTACCGGCGTCGGTCGCCGGGTGGCAGCAGCGCCCCGCGGGCGTTTGTCCCCGCACAAAGGCCGCCGCGGGGTGGGGTCGCGCTGTGGGGAGGCCCCGCCGCCTGCTCGGTGAGGCGGGGACAGCCGTGTGTGAGCGGGGAGGCCCGCGGGGACCGGGCAGGTGCACGCTGCCTGTGTGTCCCTGCTGCGGGAGGCTGCCCCGGAGCACTGCTGCAGGGCCGGTCCTCTCACCGGGTGTGCGAGCTCGCGTCGGGGCAAACCACGTCGGAGCTGATCCCGAGAGACGGCTACGAGCGCACAGAAAGCCATCCTGTATCCCTAAAGGTGCCGGGGAAGCTCTGCTAGCCCTGTGGCAGGGCTCGGACCTGCGGGACACTGCTGTGCTGCAGCCACTCCCGGGGAAGACTCGGGTCAGAGGTAGAGTTGAGCCCAAGGACCGGCCCTGCGGGGTGTGAAACCCGGCTGGCTGCAGAAGGGGCTGATGGCCTGCTCCTGCCACCGTCCGCTCCGGGCACGGGGCGGTGTGGGCAGTGCGGTGAGGCTGACCCCCTGCCACGGCCAGGACAGGGCTGAGGGGGAGCCCCAGGAGGGGCAGCCAGCCTGCCCAGGCTGATCCTCATGGCCTCGTCCTCCTGCCAGGACAGCACAGCCCCCCCAGTGCCCCCAAGCCCACCGTCCCGTTCCCGTCCCCAGGACACCCTGCCCCACTGGCAGGGTGAGGCCCCTCACATGGCTCTCTCCAGAGCAAGCCCACGTGTTTATTTACAACAGAGCTTTTTTGAAAAGTGGCAGCTGCACAAACCCTGGCGCTGCCACTCCACAGCATGGCAGCTGTGGGGACACCTTCCTTTGCTGCTGGCAAGCCTTCTCCAGGACCAAGCGGGGAGTGTTGCCAGTCAGCACCACTGCAGGACCCTGGGTGCCATGGGCCTGGCGCAGGTGGCATGAGCGCGCATGTCTGGTGTCCGAAGCACTGCAGTGCTGCTGCCAGGACGGGCTGTGCTGGCTGGGTGTCCCTTCTGAGCTGGAGGGTGTTAAGGTGGGAGGTGGCACGGCCATCTGGGCTGGCATTCCCTGTGGGAGTCCGACACAAGGCCATCACCCTTGCAAGTCCATGCTCCTGGAGGTGTCCTGGGACCACCCCCCCAACCAGGGGAGCTCTCGGAGCTGCTGGGTCACTGCCTCCTCAAGGACCACCACCTTTGCCTTTCGTGGCCTGTCTCAGCCCCACAGGGCTTGGATACTGTAGTCCCCTCTGAAGCAACGTGCTCACTGCTCCTGCCTGGCCTTGCCATCCCTGAAGGCATGGTGGCTATTGCCGGTCCCAGTGGTGCAGTGAAACTGTCCCCAGGGGCCTCCTGGGCTCCTCTCTGCTTTTGCAGCTCTCTGCTGGGGAATGATCAGACCCTGTCAAGATGGTCCACAGAGCCCTAAAAATTTCAGGAGATCACTCATAGAAAAACAGGTTGCGGCTGGCTTTCAGGAGAAAGGGCCTTTCGACCTGAAGGTACTTTGAGTTTGGGTCTCTCTAGGAGGCAGGTCTTGACACTGGATCAAATCACCATCTTAATGCAGAAACGTTTATTAAAACAAGCAGCCAGGACCATGTTTACAACCACTAAAGTCATACCTGCATCTGCATGGCCCGAGTTCCCACTTACTCTCCATTTAGCAGCCCGTGGGCTGGGCATAGAGCTTGCAAAATTGCTCAGTCCCACTTTCTCCACAGAAATCCACAAATTGGGCCACCTCCTCTACCAACTGCTAATAGTCACAGCTGGAAAAAGGAACAAAACTGAAAACATAGTTAATTTTGATGGCTTTTGAACTCACATTTCTGCGCTTCTCATTGTGACAAGATTCTCCAAGCTTTGCCTAAAAATAAAACATCAATTAGGACAAAAGATTTGTTTTCTGTAAAACTATCCCCTCCCCTTTCAGGCTTCCACGTAGCCAAGAAAAGCTTAAATATCTATGTGTGGGAGTGTATATATAGACTCTCTATCTATTTATTTATTGACATGATATATACACAGTTTTTCATCAGTCCTAAGCAATTTCCACACTGGTGCTGAGCAGATCCAAGCCCACACACAACCACTGGCTGACACAAGCCCTGGTGGCTGTAGGATACCTTATGTTTCTCTGGTTTAACATCAGTCTCGGGTGATCCCCACAAGCACTGATGCTCATATTGCTCAGTGGTTACAATCTGTGGTTTTTCTGTTCACTGAGTAACAGTCTCTAATTCCTCCCACCAGGAACTTTGCTGCAAAATGATACATTTATTAGTAGCCCTTGGGCATTTTTCTAAGGCCACCTGCTTTTTACAGACAGAGCACTGACCTGTGCTGCCTTCCCAGCCTAATTTACTCTCAACGTCCCAGTGCCGGGAACAAGTGGCGGAACAAGAGGAGGCTATACGAGCAGCAGGAAGAGGCTATACGAGTGGCAGGAGGAGGCTATATATGATGTCCACTGCAGGGAATCCCAGCCCCCAGGAAGCCCCAGCACGATGATGATGATGCACGACACTGGCGTGCTCAGGTGCCATGTCCTCGGGGCTGGGACCCGAGTGGCCAACGGTCCCCGCCAGAGCCAGCAATGGGGCCACAAGTCAGACCTGGCACCCAGCAGCCCTGAAGCAGCACCAAAAAGGTTTCCCATTGCCTCCATCCATCCTAGGCCATGCCAATTTGGGTTGCCTGAGCACTGTGATTTGCCATGAGCAGCACATCCTGCCCCTTGCCCCGGCCCCAAGCAGTTAATGTCTCTGCTGTTTTCAGGGGGAGGTCCAAACCACATTTCCCCCTCCTGCTCTAGCACCTGCAGCTCCGCTGGTGGCCATCCTCCCTTGCTTCCCCTTCCTCACCCTGGGGACAGCAGCAGCAGCCCTGCCCAGGGCTCTGCCTCCCCTCCCAGCACCCACCAACTGGTGAGGATAGCTTGTCTTCCACGTTGGCATTTGCTCATTTCCCGTGATGGTCAGGAAGGAATTATTTAATTTTTTTAATCCCGCAGATGAGTGTGGTGGATGGATTTTGCCTTGCTCTGCCGCACGGTCACCACAGCATGGGATAGCTCACAGCAGCAGACACAGCATGGGGAAGCCATGGTTTCTGTTTGGGAGCTGCTCCTGCATGGTGGAGAGACGAGGCAGCTCCTGTTTGCCCCAAGGGGCTTCTCTCCCTCCTCTGATCCCAGGGGCCATAGCCATCACCAGCCACAGCTCTCTGCCAGGCCAGGTCACTGCTTAGACTTCAAAGTTGGGTGGCAGTGCAACCTGTGGCTGGATTTTAGGTGAGGTGACCCCACAGCCGTCTGAAATGCAGATGGCTCCAGGTGGTGTGGGAGCCTCCAGCAAGGGGCTCCCCGCACCAGGGTTTTCCAGCTACTGTGGGCCCAAGCCCCACACTGGGGCCAACAAGGCCATCCCTGGCCGTGTTCCTGTTGTCTGTCCCCCTGGCTCCCAGCATTATCCTGGCAAACGCACACATGCATCTTTGGTCCCCCCTCTCGCTTCAGCCTCGTCCCATGCCAGAACCGTCCTGGGAAGAGGAACTACTGAGCAAAAACAGGGGAAGTGAGCCTGTCCATATGGAAAGTCACAGCTTTCACAGCAGAAGCTGCTTTAACTGTTTATTCCCCAAAACATGCAGCAGCTCCCCTGTGCCACTGAAACTGGGGTCCAGCCAAGCATCAGCATCTCTGGGCAGAGCCGGCTCCGTACCACTATGACCAGCTTCCCACAGCCCAGCAACCCCATGCAGGAGGTGCTTTTCCCAGCTGGGGGCACTGTGGGCCCCGGGGGGAGAACAGGGGTGGGGTAGAGGGAGCTAGAGAAGGCCCTAATGTATGTTTGGTATGGGGGACACACCTGTGCCATGGGCTGGCTACCTCCAAACCCACCAGTACCTGCCCCAGGGTCTTGGCCAGCCTCTTCCTCAAGAGAGAAGGGAGACAAGCACCCCACTGCCCCCCCCCCCACTGAAACCATACTGCACGCCCTCCTTGCTTCCTCTCCTCACCTCTGACACGGAGGAAAGCCTTGGTGTCAGCAGCAAAGTCCGTGCGACAAAGGCCAGATGTCACCCCATCATGTGAGCAGGACCCCAGGGCAGTGGGGCTGGGGACAGATCCCTTGCATGGCACAAAGGAGCCAGGGTCACCCAGGGGCAGGGGGGATTCATCTGGGGGAGTCACCCAGCCATTGGTCGAGGGAGATTCCCACAGTGAAATTCCCTGGGCACAGTGAAGAGCCGAAGGCAAGATTTCTCCCTGGCCCATCCCCAGCAGAGCAATTTCATGGGGAAGGAACTTTTGCAACAAGGGAGGCAATGAGCTCCGGGCACCTTTACTTTCTGTTCCCCGCCTGCTTGTCTCAGCTCCACTCAGTCATTTCTCACATTCATCAGTTCTCACTTCTCCTTTCCCTTTTGTTAATTCAACCCCCAAAAGGAAGAACCACCCCACAGCTGCACCCCCAGACAGCTCATTTCCCCAGCTCCCGCCTCACCGCTCAGACGTCTGGCGAGGGTCCTGTGCCGGTTCAGCCATGTGCTGGGTGCTGTGCGGGGTCCTGCTCGCCTGGATGTCAGTGGCTGGGGTGAGAGGGGACGAGCGGTCCCAGGAGCCCTCCTCCCCTATGGGGTTTCTGGAGTGCAAGAGGGCCCTGAAGCTCCCAAGTCTGGAAGTCCTACCAGGGGGAGGCTGGGATAACCTCAGGAATTTGGATATGGGCAGAGTCATCAACCTGGGCTACTCGCTGTGCAAGACCACAGAGGATGGATCTTATATCATCCCAGATGAGATCTTCACTATCCCTCGCAAGCAGAGCAACCTGGACATCAACTCTGAGATCATCGAGTCCTGGAAAGATTACCAAAGCATCACCTCTGCCTCCATCAACCTGGAGCTGTCCCTTTTCTCCTCCATCAATGGCAAGTTCTCCTATGACTTCCACCGGACCAAGACCCACCAAGTGAAGGACCGTGCTGTCACCACTCGGGTGCAAGTCAGGAATCTGGTTTACACTGCCAAGATTGACCCAGGGGCGGTCCTGGACAAGGGCTTCAAGAAGCAGCTGCTGACAATTGCCAGCCACCTGGAGAACAACCAGACGCGGATGGCTGATTTTCTGGCCGAGGTGCTGGTGCTTAACTATGGCACCCACACCATCACCTCTGTGGATGCCGGAGCCAGCTTGGTGCAGGAGGATCAGATCAAGGCAACCTTCCTGAAGGACAGCTGGGCCACACGGAGTGCTGTCACTGCCTCGGCCGGCGTGGCCTTCCACAGCATCATCAGTGTAAAAAGTGAGGAGTCCCTGGATGTCAGTTCTGGCCTCACCAAGCAGTATATGGGGAACCGCACCAATTCCAGGGTGGAGAGCATCGGCGGGACCCCCTTTTACCCAGGTATCACCCTCAAGACCTGGCAGGAGGGGATCAGAAACCAGCTGGTGGCTCTCGACCGCTCAGGGCTGCCCCTGTACTTTTTCATCAACCCCAGCGCCCTGCCAGAGCTGCCCACCCCCACGGTGAAGAAGCTGGCCAGGCGAGTGGAGCTGGCTATTTGCCGCTACTACACCTTCAACACCTACCCAGGCTGCACTGACGCCACGTCACCCAACTTCAACTTCCATGCCAATGCCGATGATGGCTCCTGCGAGGGTGCCATGACCAACTTCACCTTCGGGGGAGTCTTCCAGGAGTGTGCCGGGCTGGCTGGCCCCGACACCAGGACGCTGTGCCAGGGGCTGGAGCAGAGGAACCCACTTACTGGAGCTTTCTCCTGCCCCACCACCTACACTCCAGTGCTGCTGGGCGTGCAGGAGAGGGAGGAAGGCCACAGCCATCTGGAGTGCCACAAGAAGTGCAGCCTGGGCATCTTCTGCCACCGCGAGTGCAGGGACGTCTTCTGGCTCTCCCGGGTGCAATTCAGTGCCTACTGGTGTGCTACGAGTGGGCCAGTGGCTCCAAACTCGGGATATCTCTTTGGGGGGCTGTTCAGTGCCCACAGCGCCAACTCCATCACCGGTGCCCAGTCCTGCCCCTCAGGGTACTTCCCACTGAAGCTCTTCGACGAGCTCAGGGTGTGTGTGAGCCAGGATTACGAGCAGGGCAGCCAGTACGCGGTGCCCTTCGGGGGCTTCTTCAGCTGCCAGGCAGGGAACCCCTTGGCGGGGCGGCACCAGGGCACTGCTGAGGACCCCCATGCCAAGAGCTGCCCCCCAGGCTTCAGCCAGCACTTGGCACTCATCAGCGATAGCTGCCAGGTGGAGTACTGCGTCCAGGCTGGCATCTTCACAGGGGGCTCACTGCCGCCGGCCCGCCTGCCACCCTTCACCGGCCCCCCACAACCTGCCGACCATCAACACCGTGCTGGTGAGCAGTGGTATGGGGACAACACCTGGGTCAGGGATGGGCAGAGCCACGCGTGGCGGCTGGCTGGGCCAGAAGAGATGCAGCACGCAGCGGAGATGGTGAGGGGCCAGGGGCTGACAGGGGGCGAGGTGGCTGGCGTCACCGCGGCAGTCCTGGCAGGGCTGGCCACCATCCTGGCAACAGTCTGCTACAGCCGCCGGAGGTACAAGGCGAGGGGGTACCATGCGATGGGTGAAGGGGACAGTCTGGTGGCTGCAAGCCCTGAGGACAGCACAGTGCTGAGCGTGAGCGAGGGGTACCAGCAAGAGCCGGAGGGGCCGGTGGCGTGAGCGTTTCCCCTTCCCCGCAGTTGCCAGGCTACACCTTGTGCCCCAAACCCAGCCAAAGCCCCCTGCCCACCCCCCTTTTCCAGGGGCAAAGCTACCCAGCCACCAACAGCCCCCTGACCTCACCCCCCAGAGCCGAGGGTCCCTGTCCCCACAGAAGCCCCAGGCTCTCCCCTCCATGGGGTGACACATGCTCTCACCCTCCACCAGGCCCCCAAGGCTCAGCCTTGAGCACCTGGGAGGCTCCATGGCCCTTCAGACATCCCTCCCCAGCTGACCTCGGCAGCCAACTCCCATGGTCAACCCATCATTAGGGGCCCACCACGATGTCCCTCTGCCAGCCCCTGCACCTCCATGGCTGCATCTCCCGCTCAAGCAGCGCTGGACCTTTGCCCCTTCAGAGACAAGCAAGTTTCCCCTCCACTGCAAGCCCATGCCCCAGCTGTCCCCCCCACCCAAAACCAAAAAAAGGGGACCCAGGGTCCTTCAACAAGCCGCTGGGGACACTGGGATGCCCAAGGAGACAGGAAATCTGAGCAGACACCTTCTTCCCCCCTCAAAAAGCCAGGGAAGCTGTGCAAACCCCTACCCTCCCCTGACACACAGGAACACCAGCAGGACTCACGCACGTCCACAGTGGAGACTCACTGCTTGTAAAAACATTTGAGCGGGGGTGCATGCTGGGGCCTGAGCCCCCCAGCTACCGCAGGCACCCAGGGCCAGCACAGACGCCATTAGCAATGCTTTGCCTCACGGGAAAGGAGGGAGCGGAGGGGCCCGTGGGGACGCGCCGAGTTAGCCACCGATTTCTGCCCGCGGCAACCAGACGGCAACCCATCTCCATGTATATCTATCGGGATAGATATACACACGCATGCAGAGAGGCACGGATCAGTTTATTTCAGCCAGCAACTAAGTGCGTAGGCAACACAGCATTAAAAAGGAAAAAAAAAAAAGTCACTGTAAAAAGACTGTGTCACATTAAGAGCCGTCAGGCCGTCAGCTGGGGAGGGTGGTGACCTCCCCCCTTCCTCCCCCAGATCACGGGAGGTTTTGCATAGCTCCACCCAGGGTTTTCTTGCAGTAGGGGAAGCCCGGGTGGAGGAATCGCACTCCTGCAGCTCTCCCCTGGCTGCAGAGCTGCCTGAAAAGGGGTTTTCCAGGGAAAAAGAGGTTTTCTCCCTTGAGGTAGAAAATAACCCATGCTAAGGACGGCTGGGGACAGACGGGTGCAAAGGGGTATCAGGGGGACGAGGGGTGCCTGGCCCTCCCCACGGTGTCCCCTCACTCGCCTGGCCACACAGACGACGGACAGAAGACAACAGAGAGGCCAAGGCGTGCAGGGACCGCAAGCGTCCCCTGCCATCCGCTTTATTGACCCCCCCCTCCCCACGGCGCAGCCGGCTGGGGGCCATGCGTCCCCGGGCTGGCGAGAGGAAAAACAGCGACGACAACAGAACGGTGCACAGCAGGACAGGTCCCCCTCCCACACCGCCATTCCCTGGGACAGAGGGCGAGGTGACCCCCCAGGAAAACCAGGAGGGGAATGCAACAAAACAGGCTGGGAGGCCACAGTCCCCCAGGGAGCACCAGTGCGGGGCTGGGGCAGCCTGGGCAGCAGTGGGTGCTCCCCCTACTCCACTCTCCAACCCTGGCAGTCCCACGGGACAGGGGCATGAGCACTGCCAGCCCCCAGGGCAGCCCCCAAGGCTGTGGGCACCTCCCTGGCACCTCATCACAAGAGGGTCTGAAAGGGCCTCTGTGAAGTCCCCCAGGGGCTGGCAGGGACCCAAGATGCCATGCAACAACCCCTCCCCTGCCCCCGTCACCCACACTCCCTCCCCATGCCAACCCCCCCACCCCAGCCCAGAACTGCTGTGCCAACCCACCGCCAGCAGCGGCTTCCTCCCGGCCCCACAAGGGACCTCTGCAGATGGTGCTGGCACGGAGCAGGAAGGTGAACAGAGCCCACCAGACCTGCATCTGGCCCCACAGGGACCCACAGGCAACAGCCCCACTGTGAGGCACTGACCCCTTTGGGGCTGGGAGTAGTCCCCACAGTAGGGGAGCGGCACTGCCCCCATTCTGTCTCCCCCCCGAGCGCCACTGGGCTCAGTCAGTCCCCAATCCATCCGCAGCATCCCATTCTCCCAGCCCCCAGGCCACCTCCCAGAACGCCACCACCTATATGTACATATATACGACAAAACCCCAAAACACGAGGTATATAAAAATTCAACGTGGGGACGCCCCCATACGAACAGTTCAAGGAACCCACTATGGGGGATGGGGGACGGGGGGGACAGGACAGTAAACATGCCCCCTCCAACTTTCTACCACCCACAGCCCCCTACCCGGCTCGGGGCGGGGGGCAGCCCAGATAAGGGGACCCTGCAGGGCACAGCTCAGACACAGCCAGGAGGAGAAGGGGACACAGGACTGGGGGGGCAGCCGAGGCAGACCGCGGCCTCCCCCCAGCCTCCGTGGACACAGGAGACCAGTAGGGAGGTACCGGACAGGACAAACAAACGAACAAACGGCTGAGAATGAGGCAGAGTGAGGGGGACTCCCATGATCCCCCCCTCCCACCCCAGGCCAGGTCCCAGCCCCAGGTGGGTGTCAGGGGCACCAGGCCAGGCTGGGACTGTGGGATGGATGAGGAGGGAGGGGCAGCCTGGCAATCCCCAAGCCCTCAGCACGGTGGCAGCAGGGATAGGATAACGGCTGGACGGAAGGGCCAGGCCGGCGTGAAGCCCCGCAGCTCTGTGGCAGGAGGCTCCTTTCCCAGGCGAGTGAAGGGGATGCTCAAAAGGACCTTCTCCTGCATACCCAGACTGGGGATGCTCCACTGGGTGGGTGCCACCAGGAGTGGGGAGCTCCAGATGTCCCCTGCAAAGCCCTCCCCAGACGGGTTTCCTCCAGCAGCTTTATCCTCGGGGGCGAGGAAATGGGTGCCCCTTCCCTTGCCTCCCTGACGCGGTCCTCAGTCCTTCTCCCTGTGTCAGGCTCTCCTCCGTGATGCCCTGGGCCGCAAGCTCGGCGAGGACATTGTCCAGGTAGTTGATGTCAGGGTAGCCGTGGCCGGTGAGGTTGGAGCCAAACTCTGTCTTGTGGTGGATCTCGTTCCAGATCACCGTGTCTGACTCGCCTGTGGTGCTTGAAGTCCCGATGGCGAAGATCAAGCGTCGGTCCCAGGCTACCAGCAGCAATTTCAGTACCTGTGGAGAGGAGAGATAGGGCAGGCAGCAAGGCAAACGCTGGGGGGAAGCACCCACTTCTGATCAGGGCACACCTGATCATCCTGGTACCCACCGGCAATGTGGGCAACCCACAATCAAGCCCTCCCAGGGAGCTCAGGATCCCAGCATGGGATCCTACCCCAACCAAAATAGTGGGACCAGGCTGCAGAGCTCCCCCAGCGGATAGGAACATCACTTGGCTCCTGCAGAGCATGCTGGATGGGCTACAGGGAAAACTTACACCCAGATTTGATTGCATAAGCCCGATATGCTTTTACCTATGCTCCAAATAGCTACTCATTCCCTCTCCCCTGCGATATGCCCTTGAGCATGCCTTGGCCGGCTGGAGCCACCCGGGTGAGCCCCTCACCTTTCTGCCCTTCTCGCTGTCTGGCAGGTAGCAGTGCCGGGGGAAGCCGCGGGCAGTGAAGCTCTTCCCGGGGTTTGGATGCTCCGGTCCCTGCAGTGTGTGGAGTGGGAGAGGAACAAAACCCTTTTGGAGCTCAGAAGGATGCTCTGGGCACAAGGTAAACCCCCAACCTCAGTGGATGTAGAGATGCTTGCTGCTGTGCTGGGCGGCCACGCTCCAGCATGGTGGCCCTAAATGCCACTGTCCCCCTTGCCACCAAGCAGATGGGGCCAACACTTTCAGGCAGATGTACCCCAGACTTCCCACAACATCCTTATGGACACATCTCCCAAGACATTGTTGAATCCAGAGCCCTGAGTCAAAGCATGAGCTACAGCATGACCCAGGGGTACGCAGCAGTGACAAGGGCCACCAGCGCCCACATGGGACCACCCATGTACCCCCCTGGGCACAAGGCCAGGCCGTACCTGCACCCCTGGGGGGATGTTGTAGATGATGCGGATGGTTTTGCAGTCAGAGTGGCCAGGCAGAGCGTGAGGGATGATGTGATACTCCATCTTCCCCGGGGGCTGTGTCCCCGTCTTCACCCCATAGATGGTTTTGCAGGTGGGACACTGCAGGCTCCCATCCTGAGAGGAGGAAACGAGGGGAACATAATGAAACCCATATCCTCCAGCACCGAGCCAGACTGGGCACTTTGTCCCAGAGCAGCACTGAATGCCATTCTCATGAAAGCGGCAATTTCAAATACACTCAGGAAGCAGGGGGTAGGGCTGGGAGAATTTGCTACAGAGACCTAACATTAACGAAAAAACTGAGGTCTGTGTTTCTCTTCCTCATCAGTTTTACAGTCCTCGCTACTTTCCCTATTTCTGTTTTGGGGTTGTTTACTTATTTTTCAAAGAGGGAAAGATAATAAATATTAAAAAAAACCCAAGCAATGTGAAACACGTTCTCCTGGGAATGTCGAGCACAAGGACCATTTGCAGGGGGCTCAGCAAAGCCCACCTACGGCTGGAAAAGCACAGCCCAGTGCGAGATAGCTCTGCTCAAACATGCGGGGATCAAAGTTCATCACCACTAACCCTGGGAAGGAAAGCAAGGACATAAAACTGGGCATAGTGGGGGGAAAAACACCTACGCAACCCTGTATTCTGATTTAGTGGTCCCAGAGTGCTTGCTGCTGATAAAAAAATTAAACTCTCCATCAGGGCGGAGAGGTCTGAGTCCTCCAGGGCAGCAGGACTCGAACACTGAGGGCAGGTGGAGCCCAGCGCAGGTTGCTGAGCCGGGGGCTCGGACATCCCTCGGGTCTGCAGCTTTGCACCTTGTTGCCATTGTTGTACATGGCGACCAGGCAGTGGAGGTGGAAGACGTGGCCGCATTTCACCAGCTTCCCCACCAGGTCGGGCTTGATGGCCAGCTGGGGTCCCTTGTAGCCGGAGGGTGCAGAGAGGCGTTCCATGCAGATGGTGCAGTCCTGCACGGAAGGGAGGAGTCAGATGGACGAATGCAGCTGGAACCTTGCCAAGGACAGGGGGCTGATGAGCTGCCCTGCTCTTGCACAGGGACCAGCACCCACCCCTGGTCCCGTGCCATGACCCTGGGCCACCGCAGGGGCCAGCCAGCACATGCATGCAGCACACAGCCCCTCTTCAGAGGAGAAGAGGGACAGGGCAGAGCCATGAGGGGTGGTGGGAGAAGCCTGCATGGCGTGGGGGCATTGCCCGTGTCCCCAGTCGCTCTTCCCAGAGCAAAGCACCCTGGGGAGACCCCGGCACAACCCTCACTGCTCGCACCTCATCTGGTGGATGCCGCACCTTCTGCAGGTATTTTTTCAGTACCTCCTCTGGGGTTTTGCCTGCAGGAGAGCAAGAGTCAGAGGTGCTGGAGGGCAGCATGGGGGAAACCCACTGGTGGGGGCAGCAGGAGGGGATGGAGGGGGGGACAGGGGAACCAGGGGAGACAGGAAGAGGAGCCAAGCAGCAAAGTGCCTCTCACCCTTCTGGCCTGTTCTTGGTGGTCTTGCGGCAGGTGTGTGAGATGCCAGGGATGGACTGGATCTCGCTTTTGCTGACAGGTGGGGGGTGCAGCACCAGCTTGGGGGGCCGTGTCAGGCAGACGGGCAGCCCAGCCGCACTCATTAGGATTCCCGTGATCCCTAGGTGAGGGGGTTTGAAATGGCACTGAGGAACCAGCGCCACACCAAACCCCAGATGTTCTCCCAAAAAAACCACCCCGCTGGGGCTGACTTCGCCCGGGGAGGCCAGCACCGTGGGCACCAGCCCCATCCTCACCTGCCAGCGCTGGGTTGACGGGACTGGAGCCAGTGAGGTTTTTCACGGGGACGGTGGGGACTCTGTGAAGAGCCAGCAGAGACCACGTCAGGGCCGGCAGAAGGCACCCACGTCCCCACAGCCCCCAGGGGCCAGAAGGGGCCAGACAATAGTTGCCTGAGCAACTGCACGGGCCCTGGCTGGAAACAGAGAATCCCCCGACGGGGTGACGTGCCCCCCCCGCCCCACCGCCGCCTTTTCTCTTGCTCTTTAGAAACCCTGCCTGCGTCTCCATTCACGGCCCCTTTTTGTCACCGCTCCCTGGGCTGGTCTGTTGTTTTTTTCCCCTTTTCTCCTACGGCCACGTCGCTGCCACAGCTCTTTCCTCCCCTCCCCTTGGGGCTCTCTTCCATGGGAAAGTTTCCCAGCGGATCATAAGCGGAGGGGAAGGGGGAGGATGGAGTGGGAGAGGAAAGGGGCCAGGCTGCAACAGAAGGGTGATGGCAGAGCCAGACAAAGAGGAGAAACAAGCTCATTAACTGCCCACCCCCGCAAAAAAAAAGTGTCTTCGGAGGGTGGGGGTCTGGAGGGACCCCCTTCTCATGGGGCCTGAATGGGTTTTTCTTTGGGTCTTTTGCAGTCCCCCACCCATCCCCTGTCACCAAGAGAAAGAGCAGCCTCAGCCTCCTCATTGAGATGCAGGAGCCACCCCGTCCCCACTCCAGTCCCCAGGCACCCGCGGGGAAGGCGAGGGGCCCAGCAGAGCCCTCCGCCCGCAGGAAGTTGGGGACCGCTGAGGTCCATCTCCCACCAGGCTCAGGGGGAGCTGCAGTGGCCCCTCTGTGCACCGGGGAGGGGGAAGAAAAAAAAAAAAAAAAAAAAAAAAATCAAACTGCCCCCTTTTCCCCCCAACTACCCTCTTGCTCGCACACGGCACGACTCACCCAGAGGCGATGAGCACCCGGGACTGGGCAATGGCCAGGCGCTGGAGGTGGTTGCGGTTCAGGGTGCCAAGGCCAGGACGGGATGCCTTGCCACTGCCGGCGCCGGGGGGGCTGGCATTGGAGCTGGCCGAGCTCAAGGTGGGCGTGCTGGCTGCCTGCCACCGGCTCCCTTGGGCTGCCAGTGGCTTCAGCGAGCCACGCACTGTGGCCATACTGTCGGGCGCCTTGGTCCCTGAGGCCGGCACTGGGGCTTTGGGGGTGGCAGGTGGCACAGCAGGGACTTTGCGGGGCTGCAGGGTGGCAGTGCCGGGACCAGCGGCTGACACGGTGGCTTTGACGCTCATGACCAGGAGGCACTGGGGACAGGCGCAGGCAGGGACCGGGGGGGCTGCCGCTGCCCCAGGGCTCGCTGGCCAGGACTGTGACTTGGGCAGGGTGCCTGAGACCAGGGGGTAGACCATGTCAAGGCGGCGACGGACACGTCGCTTGCGCTGGGTCTGCCGGTTGATCTGGCCCATGGTGGCAAAATCGATGACGTAGCAGAAGCCAATGGCACTTAGGTCCACCCAGGGGTGCTGCTTCTCATAGGCCCGCTGGATGGTGATGCCCACATCCATGTCGTAGGGTGTCCAGGACCCACTGTCGTTCTCCCACTCCCACACGACTCCCTTGCCTGGTGCCGATGACGGGTCATAGTAGCTGCGCCGGACGGGACGGATAGTGCCTGAAGGAGGGTGAGAGATGCCGTCAGACCCTGGCGCCAGCACTCACCTGCGGGCAGGGAGCGAAACCACTCCAACCTGCCCCGCCAGTGCTGTTCTGCAAGGGGACAGGATAGCTTTCCAGCTCAGCTGTTGTCTCCACCCTGCCAGGGGACTGGTGTGCCTTGGTTTCCCCAGGCCGCTCCCTGCAAGCTGCCTGGCTGCTGGCACACCCGAAGGGCCGGGGAGCTCCTGGGCTGTACGCGCATGGCTCTCAGTGCACCCCCAGTGTGATGGGGGTGAGGGAAGGGCAGATTTCACCCCCGTCAGTCTACAGTGGCAGCCACTCTCCCAGCCCCAGTGTGCAGCCGCTCAGCCCTGATGGGGAAACACAGAACCACAAGCTTGGCCGCTCCAACCTGCTCCCAGGGGTCTCCCATAGGAGCCCAATGACACCAGGTGCGTAGGCACCGGACTCCTGTAGTGCCCTGTCTGCCTCTCAGCTCCAGACCAGGATGGGGGAATAAAAGATCTAAGGGGCAGCTCTGAGCCCCACCGCGGTGACACGCAGGGGAGCAGGGCTTGCACCAGGCCCACCATCTGCAGCTGCCAAACCGGCCCACGACGAAAACCCAGCCCATGGCACAGGGAAAATACCCATGAGGCTGAGCAAAGGAGTTTGAGCAGGGGCCCAGGCCCAGCTCCTGCTCCACCATCAGCGAGCATTAAGAGTGAGATGAGAGCACAAAGCACGGAGGCTTTGTGGCTTGCATCCTTATTTTTGCTAGGTGTTTCCTTTCCCACCGCTCCCAGTTGACTAAGATGCATTCAAAGCACGATGCAAATTTTGGAAACTCCTACAATGAGGAGAAAGCCTTCCTCTTTGGGATGTTTCATGGCACAATAGGGCTGGCTGAGCATGGCCAAGCTCAGCCTCGGGGCCCATCCTGAGCATGCGACAAGCGCCCAGAGTTGCTTGGTTAATAGGTGAGATAAGCTCAGGAGCATTGTTGCCTCCGTGCTCTTCTGCAAAACCCCATGGCTTGGCCCCACTGCCAGAGGCAGGAACAAGAAAGCTCAAAGGGAAGAAATAAGCCTGCTTCTTCAGCTTTTCACCACGTGTCTTGTAAAGCCTGCAAGAATTTCAGTCCTCTTTCACCCCCACCGTTGGTCCCCACACAGGACCGCTTCCCATAAAAAAAGTGGGCCAAAAAGGAAAAGCTGTTTATTAGCACTAGTGACAGGCACACATCAAGCACCCTGCTTTGGAGAATGAGCTGCAACTGCACCCCAGGCAAGCCAGGCCACCCATCCTGTGAAGGGGCACCCAGGGGAGAAAATCCGCTGGTGCTGGCAGCATGAAGTGCAGCCAGAGGGGAGCGGGGCAGTGATTTATCCTAATCCGGCGCGAGGCGGGGAGGGCGGCAGCATGCGGCATCTGGCGGTCCCCGGGCGGCGGTGTGGGAACGCTGTGCATCCCCCCAGCCCAGCGCGGCCAGCCGGCCTCCCATTCAGCACGGGAAGAAAAGGGACAATAGCTATTCAGGGCCTGCCAGGGTCGCGACCCCCCCCAAATCAGAACTGTTTAATGACCCAAAATACCAACATCCCCAGCAACCCAGAGAGAGACAGAACAATCCCCCTTTCAGGCCTCCTCCCCAGGCGACAATAGCCCTCAGAGGCTGGCCCCCAGCCCCGCCGCAGAGGTCCCTTGTCCCCACACCCCCAGGCAGGGGAGGGTCCCCGTCAGCCCCCAGGGCTACTGGAGGAAGAAGGACAAAGGAGAGTGTCTGGCACCCCACTGCACGCAGCACCCCCTGTCCCAGAGATAAGGGACATTTGCTGGTCCCCTTCCCACGGCCATCATGCGGGTGTTGGGGGGGCACAAATCCCCTGTGCCAGCCTCTCCCCCATGGGTGCCTGTGTCCCACATCCCAGACACTCCTAGGGCTGTACGCACCCCACCACCTTAGGAATCCCTCCACACCACCATCACACTGG
Source organism: Alca torda (assembly GCA_008658365.1). Taxonomy (NCBI): domain Eukaryota; kingdom Metazoa; phylum Chordata; class Aves; order Charadriiformes; family Alcidae; genus Alca; species Alca torda. The sequence continues at coordinate 70,916,434 of CM018080.1, read as the reverse complement.
GGACCGCTGTGCCTGCTCATTGCCCCCCCACCGCCAAATACCCACCTTTACCTGTCCAAGCTACCATCCTGGGGAGCCCCCACCTGCCTGTGCCCTCCCTGAGCAGATCCCACCTGCTTATGCGCCCTCCCTGCCATGACCCAGGGCAGGATTTGGCCCCCAAGCACCATACAACACCTGGCCTTTGGGGTTGATGGTGGCCAGAGGTAGCACAGGGGAAGCTGGGCATGGCGGGGTAGGGCCCTGGGAAGGGTCTGCAGGGGACAGGCTCCGTGCACAAAGGGACCGTGGGCTGGGAGAGGAAAAGGCTGTAGTGTGCAATAGGGCCCAGGGAGGTGGCCGGGCAGCAGGACCCCGTAAGAGTCCAGGAACGCACAGGCAGGGCCGGGCAGCACAGGATATGGCAAGCACCTGGGGACCCAGCAGGATGGCATAACGCAAGCTGCAGGAAACTCCAGGCAGCATGGGCTTGGGCAGCAGCACGGGACTGGGCAGTGAGAAGCAGAGCTGTACAATTCCAGGGCAGGCAGAGCCGGGTAGTGCAGGGCAGGATGGGACCAGGCAATGCAATCCAGGATCAGGCAGCACAGCCAGCAACGCAATGGGAGAGTGGGCAATGGGACATATGGCAGGGCAAGGCAGCACAACGCAATAGGGGGCTGGGGAAGGCAGCGCGGTACAGCCCAGCTCCAGATCAGGCCGTGCAATGCAGCACGGGCCCCAGCAGCACAACGTTGTGCAACACCGTGCAGTGCAATTCCAGGTCAGGCAGCGCTGTGCAATAACCAGACCTGGCAGCAAAGCACTGGCACGGTGCAACTCTGCACCAACCACCGCCATGCAACAAGGACCTGGAAACAGCGCAAATCCACACCAGCCGTGTCAGGCAGGAAAGCACCCGACCAGGCAGGGCAGCGGGGGCCTGGCACTGCCACCCCGTGCACCGTGGTGCAGGGACTGGGCAGAGCGGCCGGACGGGACCCGGGGGCACAGCGCGGAGCAGGGACACGGCGGAGCGGGGCGCACGGAGCGGTGCGGGGCCGGGCAGTGCGGGAAGGCACAGCACGGTGCGGGGCAGCTCCCCAGCGGGCAGCAAGCGCTGTGCGATGCCAGGCACCGCGGCGCTGAGCGACGCGGGGCCAGGGCGGGGAGCCCGGTGGGGCGGGCGGGCCGGGCTGCAGGCACCGGCGACGCGAAGCAGCGCATAAGCGACGCGGAGCCCGGCGCAGGGGCCAGCCGGGCGGGCGGGGCGGGGGTCGGCCGTCCGGCGGCCCACCGCGGTGTGACTCACCGGTGTCCTGGCGGAACTGGTGCATGGACTGCAGGTCGATGATGTAGGGCGCCAGGCGGCTGTCGGCTTGGCCCAGCACCACGCTGCCGCCCGCCCGCGGCCCCGGCGCGGGCCACCGCCTCGATGTGGTGGCTGACGGCCGGGCTGTAGGGCCGCCACCGCCCGTGCTCGTTCAGCCATTCCCACACCACCACGGCCGAGGCCAGCAGCATGGCTCCGCCGCCTCCCCCGGCTCCGGCTCCGGCTCCGCTGGCCGCCGCAGACGCCCCGCGGCCGCTGCAGCCCGCCCCGGCGGCACTCGCATGCTCGGCGCGGCGCGGCGCAGGGCTCTGCCCCCGCCCCGGGGCCGGCCGCCGAGCGGGCGCGGAGCCGAGGCCGCCCCTCAGCGCCGCGGGGCCGCAGCGCCGCTCCCCGGGCGGCAGCGGGAGGCGGCTCCGCCCCGCCCCTGACGTCACCGCGCCGGCTCCGGCCCGGCGGCATCGAGCGCTCCGGCAGGGGGAGCGCGGCCGGGACGAACCATTCCCGCCGCGGGGGGGGCCGGGCGCGGCTCGGCAGCTGCGCGCCCCACGGGCTCCGTATCCCCCCCGGGACCTCCGGTGCCCCCCCCCCCCCCCCCCAACCCGGCACCCCCGGCACCCTTCCCAGTGCCCTCTGCACCCCAACCTGGCACCCCCGGGAACCCCCGTGCTCCACACCCCTAACCGAGGCAGCAGGCCGGGTGCTGCAGACAGACCCCCATGCGCACCCATGCGCACCCGCCCTGGCCCCAAGCCCACCGCCATTGGGGATCCGGGTGTTGGGCGTCACGTGCCCGACAGCGAAACGCGGCCCGAGTACTTTGACCATCCCTTCCCTGGCGACTGCCCCTGGCCACGGCCCCTCACGCACAAAAATGGGTTCAAAGCCCAAAATCGCCATGTGCCTCGAGGGACACCCAGGCCATAACCCCTGCTCCCACACCCCAGCTCTCCCAGCTGCCCACCGCAGTTTAGTTTCCCTGGGAAGTGCTTTTTTGGGAGATTTCACGCAGCTTCAGCCCGGTGTGAGGCTGCGAATCCTTCAGGTTGCTCCTCCAATTTACGCGTGCCTTGGTGGCCCAGTGGCTTTGCTGTGCAAACCGAAACCGGTGCCACCAAAACTCGTGTGCTTCCACTGGCGGTGTGACACGGACGCTCTGCTTTATGGTGACTCCCTGGGACCAGAGCAGCCAGTGCTGGCCCTTCCCCACAGCCCCCAAAAAATTTCATCCTGAGCTTGTTCTTTTGCTGAGCACCACGAGCATCCCAGGGCAGCCCCCAACAGCGGGATGTTGGTCATAGCCAAGTGCCGGCATCAGGTCTCACCTCATTTAATGCTCCCGCACTCAGACACACAAAACGCTAATTTTCCTGGATGTTAAACAAAACACCCACCATTGCCTGGTTTGGAGAGAACTGTGCAAATTGCACCCGTGTCCCACACGCAGGGATTCCCCAGCACCTGCAAATCCCTCGGTCCATGGTGTGTGTCAGCTCAGAGAGTGACTCATGCCCAGGACGCCGAGCTCCGCGGCTGGTGCGGCTCCTCTCCCGACAAACCTGTTTCCCAGGCACTGCCCAGCCCGGCGAGCATCCGCCAGCCGTGCTTGCGGTGAGAAACCATTAGGCAAGATCTAAATAGAGGAAAGAAAGGAAGAGAGGAAAAAACAAGGAGGGAAGAAACAGGTGGGGGCTAACTGCAGTGATGCCCGCTGGCGAGCGCTGTGGTGAGAGAGGAGGTGAACCGCAGCAGTTCAGGCAAATCTCCCCTTCCAGCTCGCCCTGAGACACGCAGGGCCACGCTCGAAGCGTGTTTTCCTGCAGGAAGAGAGGGCTCCCAGCCCTTCCCAGGAGGGCAGCGTGGCAGACGAGTGCTGCTCCTCTGGGTTCTCACCTGCGCCTTTGGGGCAGGCGAGCGCAGCCAAGGCCGCAGCAGGGAAACCCGAGGAAACCCTTTCCCGCTGACTCAGGCAGGAGGAAAAGGTTTTCCTGCTATCAAAAAGGAAAGCATTGGTGAACTTTTCCCCCCTCCCCAGCTCAGGATCAAAAAGTCAGGAGCCACCACTGCGATGCTGGCACAGGATGGTGCAAGGGGACGGGTGAGCGGGTGGACTGGCACAGCCGAACCCCACCTGCCTCCGGTGCACGGTGGGCGAGGGGGTGAATTTATTTCTCTCAGCACCCAGCGCCAATGCCAGCGCCAGGTACAGGCATGCCTGAGGTCAGGAAGCAGCCTCAGGCGGCTTTAAAAAGCTTTGCATCCCCCAAAGCATGCCCAAACCCACCCAGGCATTTAGCCCAAACTTTTTTTTTTTTTAAATTAAACACAACTGTGCGTTGGTTTTGGTGGCTCCTTCCCCACTGCAATTCAGGAGTGCAGCCCCCCCCCCCTTTTTCCCCAGCACTGTAAATCCTCTTGCAAAGCACAATCTCGGATGGCTTTTTGGTGGTTTTTAGTTTGGAGGAGGCCATTTGGGGTCTCAGTGGTGGTGGCCATGTGGGTATGACTGTCCTCCTCTCAAGCTCTTAATTTCTGTCTCCAAAATCAGCAGCTTAGTCACCTCCAGCCACACGGATCAACTTAAATCCTACAGCAATCCAAGTCCAAAGGGCCTCCCAGCAGCCAGGGAGCTCAGCTGTCAGATGCTCCTCGCCAAATCAGTTTATTACTGATTCTCTTTGGGGTTGCAGCTGAAAAGCTGAAAAATAACCTTAGAACCTGGCAGGCTCAGACATCATGACCCCTCTACCGGTGATTGGGGCCTTGCTGGCAGGGAAAGCACAAGACCTGGGGCCTCTCGCTCAGCCAGACCATGGAGGTTTGGATTATGGTTTGCTTTTTTACATTGTTTTTGGTTAGGGTGACCATTTCAAAACACTGTGGGTGCTTTGCAAACACAGAGCCACCCAGCGCCACTGGCAAGGTAGCAAGGAAGGAATAAGGAGGTTGCAAAAGCATCAGTTCACGCTGCTGGGCACAGCCCAGGGAAGCCCCTGCAGCAACATCATCACCCACCTTCAATCCCTATTGCTGCTCTGACTCCTGGATCACGGTTGCAGTGGCCGAGCTCGGCTCGCAGCGGCGCCAGCAGCTGATGGGGAAGGATCGAGTTGCAGGGACCCGTGCCAGGGCTGGGGCCAGCTCTCCAGGGATGTGAAGGTCACCTCACACCCGGGCTATGGCGGTGGGAGAAAAGGAGTCTGTTCCCCCCTGCTTGGGTTGGGAGGTTCAGCGACGGGTGTGCAGCGCTGGGGCTGTGCATGCCTTCAGGTGGGTGAGGGGCAGCAGGTCGGCGAGGGTGCAAGCACCCGGGCACTGCAGAGCACCGGGGTGCAAGGGGAGAAAAGCAAGATGGCTTCAGGCACACAAAGCAGACAAGGGCGGGAGAGAGAAGTACTTGCTGGGAAAGGGACTTACTTTGGCTAATCCTGAAAAAAAATAAAAGGACAGAAAATGTTATTCACAAATGCAGGGAAGCAGAAACATTGCAAGTAATCCAGTCTGAGCGGCAAAGCTGAGGTCAGCCAATAAGCGGCGATGAAGAAGATGCACATTCCTCCTCTTGGGCATCACCGACAAAACAACGGGCACCACCAAACCACCCTCGGCCCGACCCCGCATGGCAGCCCCAACCCTGCAGCCCCACTCGCCATGATGGGGCCGGGGGGGGTGGGCAGGATGGGTGGTGGGGGCCCCGGGTGCCCACGCAGATGCCGGGGCCCCCCGTGCCCACGCAGACGCCGCTGGGTCAGGCGCTGTGCCTGGTGCTGCTGCCACAAAGCTGCTTTGTGCGGGGCTGGCTGGTCACGTCCCCCGCCTTCTCCTCACCCTGTGCCCCCAGCGTCCCTCCATGTTCCCTTCCCTCTTGCTGTTCAGGGAGGAAGGCAGGGCTGCACCAGGATGGGGTACAACCCCAGTGACCCCCCCACCTCCTCCTCATCCTCCCACCACCTCCAGTTCCTTCATCCCCAGATCCTTCATCTTCCCACAGCCTCCCAGTGGGTCCCATCCCCCCCAAACCTCCCACCCCACCGGGACTGACCCTTCCATGAGGCGGGAACGGTGCAGCCCAGGTCTCTGGTGAGGCTGAGCCCCACAGTTGCACCTTCCCCAAGAAGTCACGTCACTGCAGCAGGTCTCACAGTCCTTTTATTTGCTTGGCAGCCATCACATCCATTCCACAAGAAAATCCACGGCCCAGGCAGCCACAAAACCTCATGGCATTCCCCTCCACAGGGTGAGCGATGTGGTTGGGGCTGTTTAATCCTCTATGCTGTTTCCAGTCCCAAAATAATCCCTGGAGGCACAAACCTCCTTGCAGAGGGTCTTTTGAATCACAGCCTTAAATTAAAAGATCCTCTCTGTTACTTTGTCCGAGCGGTTAAGAAATCCCCTCCTGATTGTAACACACACACACACACACACCCCCGCAAAAATGCCCCAAGTAATTAGAGCAGAAATTCAATGCGCAGAAAACGCGAGCCAGGCAGAAGAGTCCATGTGAAGGAGGTGAAGCCTTGCATCTTGCTGCTGGGGGGCAGGTCTCAAGCCTCCTTTCACCAGCCAATATTTTTCTGTCCCTTTACTCCTGCCTTGCCTCTGCAGGAGCCCTGAGGCAGCTTCCCTCCGCTGCAAGCCGAATTTCAAAGAAAGGGCCAGCACTGCCGCAGCCTGCCGAGGGCCATGGACTCTGGACCCCGGGGGTGAGCAGCAAAGCTGCTTCCCAGGGTGTAATTCCAACCCCCCAGCAGGCAGAGCCCGAGCCACCCCCGAGGCTCGCCCTGCCTGGGGATCCCCCTCCCTCTGGGATGGAGCATGGGCCCGTGCCTCGGTTCCCCACAGGGAAAGGGGCCCACAGGGAGTGGCAACCAAAAGCATGGGGGGGCACGGGGGCTAACAACGTGGTCCCTCCCGTCCACCCCTCCTCGAACAGCCCCCTGGGCTGTCAGCAGCCCTCCCACAGGGGAAGTCAGGGATACCCCCACTATGCCCCAGTGGGACCCAAGCCCCCCCGCCCCCCACCCACCTTCAGGGGCTCTCAGCCCGGCTGGGGACCGAGCCACTGCCTGGGCTGGGCTTGGTGAGCTGCCGCAGGTCCCGCGCGGACCTGACGGCCCACTGGGCCAGCTCCCGCAGCACCCCAAGGCCCCGCAGCTTCCTCTCAAAGAGGCCGAGATGGGGGGCTGGGGGTGGGGGAGCCCCCTCCTCGCTTGGGGGGCCGCGGCTCTCCAGCCGCAGCAGCTCCTCAAGGTGGTAGGCGAAGGCTGAGACCTGGAGCAGGACGCTCGCCAGCGCCCGGCCCAGGGTGGCATCGGCCTCCCCCAGCTGCTCCCGATGCTCCTCCAGCATCTGGGACAGCAGGACGCGGAAGGCCCGGTATGCCGCCAGGTTCTCCAGCAGCCGCTGCGTCCCCGTCTGCTCATCCCAGCGCTCCACTGCTGCCGCCGGCACCCCCTCCACTGCCGCCACGCTGGCTGAGGCGTCTAAGCCTTGCCGCTCCACCTATGGGGGCGAGAGCGGGCAGGGGTCAGTGGTGGAGGAGAAACAGTGGGACCTCCCGTGCCGAGCTCTGTCAGCGCTGGCTCTGGGGGGCCCCAGTTCAGCTCCAGCGTTGGCCAGGAGCCATTTGGGGCAGTGCAAGGCCCAGGGCTTGAGATCAAGCTCAAGATCGTGCCCAAGCATCAGCCCGCTGTGCCAAGGCCCAGATACCGGCAGCGTTTCATCCCTCACTTCTACTACAGCCCAGAGCCCTCGTGCCCCAGCACAGCTGCCAGGAGTCCCCCGGACCCCATCAGTGTCGGCCACCCCGCAGCGCTCCCAGCCCGTGGGCAGCCGGAGGGAGCAGGGCAAACTCACGTAGGTGTCCAGGAGGTCGAACGACATCTGAGCGCATCTTCCCAGCCAGGCGGATGCCTCGGCTGCAGAGGTCGCGTCGCCGCAGGGCGCTGAGGGGCTGTCTGCTGCCCCGCCATGGCCTGGGCGACCGTCACGGGCACCAGGCTCCCAGCGCAGCGCCTGCCCGGCCCAGGGAGGACAATCCCTTGCTGAGCTGGTGCATTCCAGCCGGGAGCTCCGCTCACACGTCCGCCGGCCTGGCTCTCCCCCTCTTCCGCGCCTGGGGCCTGGCACAATGCTGCAAATTCCCGCCACTGGGATCAACAGCGACAGATTATTTCCCTAATTCCCCCATGCTTTGCTACTCCAAGCGCCTTGCCCAGATGGTCTTGTCCCGCAGCAGCAGGCTCCCAGCCCTGACCCATTCCTCCTCCCAGCCGCGCAGTGCGATGAGCAGCACACTAATCCCCCGGCTCATGCCAGAGCGCGGGAAACGGCTGCCGGGAAGAGGCGAGCAAAGCCCGGACATTGCTCAACACCTCAGCCCGGGCAGCGGCCGGGGGCCTGAGCAGGGCAGAGCACTGGGGGCTCGCCAGCAAGGGGCTGAGGGGAGCCCCCAGGCTGGAGACCCAGCACCAGCTGCCAGCTGGGCTGCAACCCAAACCCCGTCAGAAGGGACTGTCTGCCTCCAGCCCTCTCGCTCCCCCACAGCTGCACGGGACTGGGGCCTCCAGGTCTAACCCCTCTTTTCCCAGAGGGATACTGCCCCAAGGGGGGGCTGCAGAGAGTAGAGGCAGCCCCGGCCACCCACCACAGGTGAGCTGCATGCACCAAGACAAAAACAGCCCTTTTGGTTGGTTTGGTTTCTTCCTCAGTACGTTTATTTTGGTTATGTATTACCCAGATTATGAGAAAAAACAGGAGTTGAAAAGCAGTTTCCCTTTCGTATTACAGTACGCCGAGCCTTGCCCAGCCGGGCTGGGGGACTGCCCCGGATCCCCAGCCCCAACTCCCAGGGCCAGTGGCCAACCCAACAGCGTGGTTGCCACCTGGTGGCTACTGCAGAAAGCGCTGCTGAGCTGCGGGAGCCCCCTGCCACAGCGGGCACTGCCCCCGGCCCAAACCCTGCCTGCCCTGCGCACAGCACCCCCCAGCTCTGCGGGGCGCTGGGAGCAGGCGAGGGACCTACGCCCCCTCCATTCCCTCCCCGGGAGGAGAAAAAAAAAATAAATACAGGGGAAAAAAAAATACAAAAAAGTTTATTGCAAACTACTACAATAATTTATTGAAGCAAACTGCATGCGAGTGAAGGAGAGACATCGAGGGGAGGAGGAGCTGCAGGAGGGCTGTGTCAGTTTTAGGCTTTCACAGGAGTGGGAAGGGAGCTACACCAGTCTCTCCTGCGTCGGGGTTAGTTAGCAGGCTGTGGTTAGAGGACAGACAGGCAACTGGCCGAGACCAGAAAAAGAAAAAGGAGAGCTACGAGAGGTGTGCATGGAAGGACAAGGCAGGGATCAGAGGTGTCCAGGCCGGGAAGCAAAGGAGCTGCTCGGTTCTGCGTCCCAGGAACGCAACCGATGGCAAACTCAGGGTGGTTGGGCAGACACAGGACGAGGCTGCCTCCCTTGCCTCCCAGCCAGGTGCCAAGCATGTCACCAGAGGTGAGCAAGCCCTTGACCCAAAAGCATTTTAGTGCTATCCCTCAGAAAGCAAAACCCCAAGCTCTCTGCTTAGTGTTCTGTGCAAGGCTCTGCCCACTCTGCACCCCCACGGGGCACAGGGGCAGGACACGAGAAGCAGCTCCAGCAGCGTGGTCTGCAGCAAGCGTGGGGAGGACGTGGCCGACCCACACCACAGGAGCGCATCTGCCACCGAGGGCCAGGATGCTGGCCAGGGGACACGCCACCACACAACGTGGCTTGGCCAGCCCCCAATCCTCCTGGACAGAAGACCGGCACTGCTGGGGGGTGAAAACATCAGAGTTGGATTTGAACACGTCTCATTGTGCTGCTGCTCTTTAGTTTGCAAGGGGAGGGGACCAGCGGGCCACCCAAAAGCTTCCTGCTGGAAATCACAATAATTTGATCCAAGCAAGAAATTGGATCATGCCAACTGAAGAAGCTGGTTTAGTTGAACAGCGTACCACCACAGACCTGACATGCACCGTCCCAGGAGACCCGTGTTCAGGTACGCTGGGCCCTCATGCTTATCTGCGGGAGAGGCTCGTGGAGCCACGCCACTGCCACAGCGTGAGAACGTGGGATGCCCACACCCAGGACATAAGACACCGGAGTTGCAAACTGTTCAGCCACCAATCGCCCCAGCACCAGAAATGTTTCAACTTGGTCTGACAAAGATGTCGATGTAAGGGTGGAAGGGAGGGGCAAATCAGGACAAATGGCCCAATAACAGCTGTCAGGCTTGGGCCACAGCTGGATTTCCAGGCAGCACAGGGGACAGAGTGGGTGTTCCCAGTCAGTTTCCTGTAAAAAGTTTCCAATTACATTCCATGTTTCATTCCATTCTGCAGACCCCAGGTACCCGATTTTGCCTAGCTGCTGTGTGCTACAGACCAATTTAGCTGATCTTGTGCTCGGACAACATACTTCAGCTCTGCTCCCAACCACATAAACCCAACCAAAAAAATAAGCAAACAAACAAAAAGCCCAGGTTATTCTTCACCTCTTCCAAAAACACTACGAATTCAAGGCCACTGAATTTCCACACAAAGTTTCAGATAAGAGCAAAAAGATCCAAGTCTCCATAGCAGACACATCATATCCTATGTAAACTTTTCCAAGGGCTCGGAGCTGTCCTAACTACACCGGCAGGCAACACCTGAACCGCCACATTTCATGGAAAGCAAGGGTGTGTGCACAGAAGAGAGAAGCTTTGAGAACACGGCCGCACAACACTCTCCCCCAAAATGGGGGCAGGCAGAGAAGCTGATAGCCTCTTAGTCCCGCGTCAGCCCATTGCCTTGGATAAACAAGCCTGAGACAACCATATCCTGCTTCTGTATCTTTGTCTAGACCTGGAGAGGAGAGGCAGAGTTGGATGAGGAGCACAACTTCCCCCAGCAGCAAGCAGCTCACAACTGTCTAAGTCACAAGAACAAGTTCCTGGCTAATGATGTTCTTCCCTGAAAGGCTGGGGAGCAAGGGAGAGGCAAAAAGAGCACTTAATGCAAGGAGCTCGTCCCGACCTGGGAGGGAGGGAGACGACAGACAGCTGTTCCATCACTCACCTCATCCTCCTGCTAAAACGCTGCTGCAGAGACCCCCACTGCAAACAGGCTCTTCTCCAGGGGCTCTCCCTCTACTCAGGAAAATCTGCGGTAGACATCTGACTCCAGAACGCTGCCTTCACCTCGGCTCTCCCAGCTGCTGTACGATGGCACGACGTGCTCCCTGCAGCTCACTATTGCGGAGGAGCCTATTGGGAATAGCCTGAACCCCTTCCACCCCCACCCCCTAAGAACATAACTAAAAAATACCGACCCTTTTAATCAATAAATAAGGAATCTTGTTACCACAACACAAAAACGAACATGTTCAAAGTGCAAATTACTGTCGTCAACTGGGATGCTCCTCCTTGCCTCTCCCACGCAGGGCTCCCGTAGCCCCCAGGCCTCTCCAAGCAAACATGATCTATGAGCCAGGGCGTTCCCTCCGCTTCCTGCCAGAGCCGGAGTGGAAGAGCACGGTAGGGAGAGGGACGTGCACTGCTTCACAGCTCGCCCTGCTGAGGGGGCCTAAAGTGCCAAGCCAAACTCCCAGCCCCGGGAGGAAGAATGAGACTGCAAGGACCAGAGTGCAGCGATGCATAGAAGTTGGGACCAGGGGCGAGAAGGAGTCCTAAGAAACTTGTCCAGAGCACATCAAATGCTTTCTCGTTTGTGAGTGGGGCCACGTCATGGAGCAGAAAGGCATCTGCTTTGGGGTCGAGCGATGGTTTCAGCAGTCCTCCCCCTCCCTTTGAGAAATCTGTCGCTCAGTCCAACTTGCTCTGGTAACGGCAGCATGTGCCCCTTTCTACAAAGGAGCAGTGGGAGAGAGAGAAGTGGTTGGGATAAAGAAGATGTGCTGTGATCCACGCTGGAAGGAGCAGACCCTTCAGTTATTTACTAGTATGTAAGTTTTCTCTCTTTCAGTAAGTGTCTCCTCTCTTTTTTTTTTTCTTTTTTTTTTTCTTTTAAATACAGAGTCCAAACTGTCCCAGCACCCACATGCTCCCCACCCACTAGGGTCCAGTGGAGTCTGAATCTTCAATGAGCACCTCCGTGGTGGCTCCCAGGATCTCCGTGTTCATGACCAGCCCCTCTGGGTTTGTACTGCTGCCGCTGCCCACAAAGAGCTTGCCATCAGCCACCAGGCTCACGCGCTCTGTGCCACCGCAGTATGTCTTCGGCATCCCCTCGGGGTTCAGCAGCAGGCAATCTGCTGGGGCAGCACTTCCCAGGGGGTCAGGAAGAAGGGGGAGGCCCTGGCCATCGGTGGGTGGCGCAATGGCCTCAGGATTAGTGCCCAGGATGTCGGTGCTGGTGATCAGGGCACCCGCATTGGCAGCCAGTGCTTCAGCAATAAGCACTTCGGGGTGGCTCTTGGCTTTGTGAGCCACGACGCTGTCCTTCTTCTCAAATTTCTTCCCGCAAATGTTGCAGGAGAACTGGTAGAAGGAGTCCGCATCATGCTTCTTCATGTGCCAGTTGAGGGAAGCCTTCTGCCGGCAGGTGAATCCACAGATCTCACACCTGGGAAGGGGAGAAGGGAGAGGTCACAACAAAGGGCCATCCCCACACACTCGTGGGGATAGCAGTAGCAAAGAGGAACCCATGAAAACAGCAGGGGCTCATTAAAGTGGGATTTCACTGTAGCTCCAGCTTTTCCAGTTTTATTTGCAGAGGGCTTATGTTCCTCAGACCTCTACTGAGACACTGCCTCAAGGAGCAGGTGAGACAAGTGGCAGCTCAAACTTCCCTACAGGTGTGCATTTAAAGAGAGCTGGGACATCAAGAACAGGTTCCGGCCCTGACTTTAGAGCTGCCCCTGCTCTTGGTGTAGTCCAAGAACGGGTGTATCCAAGGGTCCCTCAAAGTAGGGGAGCAAGAGACAGGCAGAGGTACTCACTGCAAGGGCTTCTCGCCCGTATGGATCATTCGGTGCACCGCCAAGTTATGAGAACTCTTAAACGCCCGGGCACAGTACTCACAGATGTAATCCCTTTGATCTAAAAAGCAAGACCAGTTGGAGCATTACTCTCCCGCAGACCTGCTCCCTTTCCCAGCTCTCACATGTTGCAGGTAAAGCTGCCCAAGAAGCAGCAGAACTGGAAGTGCTGGGAGGCCAGCAGGCGTAGCAAAGGAGGAGGTGTCCCACAATGCACCACAGCAGCTGATCTGGAGAGTTAAGGCATGATTAAGAATCTCCTAAGAGCTAATTATCCATTCTGACCAATATGGAAAGACTGGAAAATTAGGATAAAGCTTGGCTTGGTTTATTCCTGTACAGAACCCGAGTGATACTTGCCAGGGGGTGAATTAAAAACTCTGTAGCCTATTTCTTTCACTTCCTTAATAGATGGTAATCCAGAAGGAAATAATACCCTGCTGCTGCTGCAAATCTATGCCACCTGCGTTGGCTTCACCCTCCCCAGAAGTCCTAGAGGTTTTTCTTCCCTGCCCGCCACCCCCCCGCCCTCTGTTCACTGACCTAAGGAGTTTGTATCCATTTCCCACCTCTCTGTACCTGTGTGGTGTTTGGCATGCCGCAGGAGCTGCTTCTGGAGTCGGAAGAGCCGACCACAGGAGGGATGAGGACACACATATTTTTTCTTCAGCAAGTGCTGGTACTTTATGTGATGCTATAAAGGAAGAGTGAAAGGTTGCAGACTCTCTCTCTACGTGGCTAGGAGAACAGCTGAGACACGTCGATCCCAGATGGCCCCTCAGCAGGCCACCAGACTCTAATCACTGACAAGACACCCTTATACCATGACCACAAAGACTTTGATCTCCACTAAGTGAAGTAAGCCAAACAAACATGGACACCTAGCATCAGGACAGATACAGAGACACACGTGGCCACAACTGGCCACAATTGATTAAGCCTACCAAAAAGACAGCATTAGAAAGGAATGCTTCAGTGCCAGCGGAGGATTAGCTGCCTATTTCAAATGGCCCTTCCCTGCCCTCACACACGCCATTCAGGAAGTGAAAAAACTCAACCAACCTGCAGGTAACGCGGGTGAGCCAAGACTGTGCCACAGCCTTCCATCTCACAGCGGACATACTGTATCGGAGGCTTCTTCCTAAGAAGTCAGTAAGGAAACAGGCAGAGTGGTTAGCTGATGCACCTGAAGCCTGGGCAGCAGCAAGATAAATGAGTGCGAGCGCAGCTCAGAGATGTGACAGCAAAGGATTACTGCTCCAATAGTCCTGTTTGGGCTACGCTGATAAAGAATCTGTCCAAGAGCTCCCTCCACTCCTAGCACTACTTGAGGGCTCCCCCCCTAAGCTGAGAAAATGCCAGGAGACACAGAGTTCTCAGAATGCTATTGCTGGGCAATGCCAGGCTAGGGACCAGCTCAGGAGTGGGGTCAGGGGTGGGCTGGTTCGGTTGGCAGAAATCAAACCCACACCTACAGGGAGAAGGGGAAAGGAAAGGAGGGAAGTCAAGGCATGCTGCCTTTTTTTTTTTTCTTCCCCCTTAAAGGCAGATTTCTATATTATGCAAGAGAGATGGCTTTGAGACAATCAACATGTCTGTGTAGACCGCAAGGAAAACAAGTCTTCAGAACAGAACTGAGTAGAGGGGATCTCTTACCTTCTCTTGGGCAGCCTTGGGCTCTTGTCATCCTTTCTCCTCCTTCCCCTCCTGTAACAGGGTTACAGAAACAGAATTGAAAGAAGCTTCTTTACATCAGCAGTGGGCAGTTTTTTTGAAGTGCATGCTACAAAGCAGGAGCATGCTACAAGAAATACTACAGAACTCTTCTACGTTTTTAGGCTGAAAAGTAACACTGCACCCGGCACGTCAGCTGCTCTGCTAAATCAGCCACCTGCTCTGGATCAAAACACCTGAAGAGTTCCTAAGGGAACATTCTTGTAATAGATGGGGAAGTTCCCTAAAGAACTCAAATAACCATGTGTCATGGTTTGGTCCCAGCTGGCAGCCAGGACCACGCAGCCACTCACACAGTTCCCCTCCTTCCCCTAGAAGGGCAGGGAGTAGAGGGAAAAAAGGAGGGGAAAGGGAAAGGAAAAAATACCAACAAACCCTCATGGGTTGAGATAAAGACAGTTTAATAGAACAATAACAGAAAAGGAATATAATACCAATAACACAAGTCACTCACCACTTGGTGAATGCTTGGTACCTTCCCGAGCAGCGATCAACGAATAATCCCCCTGCCCTGGCTAACCCCTTTTAGATACTATGGTAAGGAATATTCCATTCACCATTCTATCTTTCTGTCCATACTTCTTCTCAGCTGCTATGGGAAGATGAAAAAAGTCCTTGAAAAACATAACATCACCTGGCAACAACTAAAACAATATGCATTATTGACATTCCTTTCACACCAAATCTGAAAATACAGCAATCATTGGAAAGAAAATTAACTCTGTCCCGGCTGAAACCAGGACACCAGGCCTCTATGCAAACTGTCCCTGCATTCTGCAGACCTGCCACATCACACAGAAGACCACTCCCTGTGGATCTGTGGTCCCCATGTTTCTGATACCCTGGTGACACTTTGTTCTGCATGACATTTAGTGGCATATGGCAGACCTCAAATCACCCTGCCCCTGCAAACACAGGCTGTGGCTGCGTGACTACCTGCCACGTTTAGCATACAACACATTTTTGAACACGGTTGCCTAGCTCAAGTATGTCTCAGCCCACCATTCACAGCTGTGCAGATACCAGTAAACAGGTATCAGACAGCCACAGACCAGCAGGCTGCAGTTAGAAATTACCAACTCTTCTGCCACAATGGAGTGAGGAAGGGCTATTTTAAAAAATCATGAACCAGGCATCACATGCTTCGCATTTCTTCTTTTAAACCTACAACTGTCCAAACAACTTGCAACCTTATAATTGAATTCATCCCTTTCCAGGCTGCACATCAGCACGCAAGATTCTGCTCTCATAAGTTTCTGCTGCAGACATTTAGCAAGCTATTGCCTCATTAACTGCAAGCTCTAGAAAAATCAATTGAGTGCAAGTTGGAGGCAGATTCAGAGGAAGGCAATATTCTTGAGAAATAAATGCTTCATGTGGTTTGCTCTCACAACCCCTCCCATTTCCTAATGCATTTTTTATAAATATGTAATTTTGCCAGCACAATCCAGAATTGATGGTGCACCCTGTTTCCTCTGCTCTGTTGGGTAATGTTTCATACCACGTGCAAAACATCAGTCTGCATGGCTAGGAAGAACAGGATTAATGAACAGCTATTTTACAGTCCTCTGAATTAACTATAGCAGCTTATACACCTGTCAAGACAAAAATCTGTGCTCTGTCTGAGCAGACCTATGCTTACACGTAAAATGCACCCTCCCAAGCAATCGCTCTGCCCAAAACACGATGCTTGCTTGATCGTGTTGCTGCAGAAACACTTACAGTAGACTGATGGAAATCTTTTCTAGACTGTACTGAGACATCTTTATGGATGGCAAGACCATGCCAGTAATATGCTGAACAGGCACTCAGCATTCAAGCCAAGCCTTCAGAAGAGGCACAGGTTTTGTTATGCACAAGAGTAGAGTCTGATCCAAACAACACAACCACAAGCCTCAGAAATGCATCTCTAACGGAAAAAAAAAAGTGCTCAAAATACCATTATCCTTACTCCTCTCCACGCAAATCAGCTCTGCAGCAGCTTAGAGACACCGGAAGAAATTAAAACGAAGGTGTGCAAAGCCCCACACCGCAGACCAGCAGAGGGAGCCCCGTTTGTTCCAATTCCTCATAGAGGAGCTTAAATACAAAAACTGCCTTTTCCCCCCCGACACACACTATCCCAAAGAACTTGACACACGTACACAAATCCAACCTACCTCAGCTGCTTCAATGTTGAGTTCCAGTGACAGCATACCCAACGGTTTTGAGTCTCCACCCAAAGCGCTAGTGACTGACTATGTAGCAAAAGTCTGTTCTTTCATTTCTCCAAAACAAGGGAGAACGCAGCTGTTTTTCCTGAGCTGTGGTATGTTAGTCCCAAACGTAAAAAGAGGGTACTTACCACACAACGCATACAAAGTATTCCCATGTTTGCCTCTAGGCACACAACAGAAGAGATGCTGCCTTCTCAGACTGACTTTCTAATACCGTCTAATCCACTTCAGACATCACAACAGAAACTAATTTTAAGAATGCTCTAAAGTATTTCACACTGTGTGGACATATCCAGGTAGGCTGACTAAACCACAGTATGGAGAAAAAAACCCCTCAACTTAAACTAAATGAAAATAACTACTTGTTTATTTTTCCTTGCTGAACACGCGCAAAATACTAGAAGCAGGACTTCTATCAGAAGACAAGGTTCTGCCCCATTATCTTTCAGGCCCAGAGGAGGGGGGGGAGGAGCAAAAAACAACAAAACACTGTTCTACACTAGCAAGAATGCAAAACATACAATACACACTGCTACATATAACTGCAGAGTTTTACTCACTTCCTTGGTGGTTCTTCATCTTCCTGAAATTCGCTCTCTTCTTTCACTTCTACTTTAATCTCTTTCTGTTTCTCTTTTTCCTCCTTCCCCTTGCTAACTTTTCTCCTTTGCTTTGGCGCTTCCCTACAAAGATACAAGTATAACGTATCACTCCAATACTCTTCCAGTTGTCTGCTTTTTACAAAGATTTAAACAAAAACTATATGGAAGTTCAGGCCTATTTATCAAGTCCCACTTCTAAGCAGAAATATGAACACGGATTAAGGAAGAACCTGTCAGCCAGCAGGGCTCTAAAGGCTTTAGTCCATTAGAGAAGAACAGTCTCAATAGCTGTAGATAGTATTTAGAAAACACTGTGTCCAATGGGAGCCATTCCACCTTAGCAACTAGCACAGGTTCTTTGGGCTATATTAAGTTCATTCAGCTAAGATGTCACGATTTTTTTTTTTGTCTAAAAACACAGTAAGTACGTAATCCAATATACTTTTCTAGATGGGGCTTGTAGGTTTCATCTCTTGGATCATCTTTGAAAGGAACTTCTTCCTCACTGATGAGCATCTCCTCCTCATCATCACTGCTGGGAGAAAAGGAGAACAGAGGACTTAGCAGCAACAGTTTAAGCACTACTGCAAGAATATTCATGCATCATCCCCTTGGATGGGAGAGACACTGTTACACAGCACTTTCTCATCCAGCACGACTGGGGAAAGCTAACAGCTTGGACTAACAAAGGAGCACGATGACAGACAAAACAGACAAGCTAAGCAGAGCAGTCTCCTCTTGTGAACCCACCTAACTACAGCATCTGCTCCTGAAGCTGTAAAGCTACCAAGTGAAATGCCCAGATTGAATCTTACTATCCACAACATCTCCTGACATCTGCAGTCTATCTGCAATCCAGACTGAAAACGCAAAGGTCCAGGACTGAATGAAAACAGAGCTACTATCCGTCCCACAGATCTTTTCACAGAAGCATTTATTTTGACAAAACTCAGAATGGTATTTTCCCTTCTTGAGACACTGAACAGGAAGAAATACCACAAAATAAAGAGTTTCCTACCTGATTCCAGCTGGAGACTGATGCTCTTCTGTGACCTCTGAAAGGAAAAGTCACCATTAGGTTTCAGTCTGTGTTCGCTGCAGTGAGCTCATCTGTCTCAAGATACCTCCGTCGACATTGCCAGGAGTGCTGGTGGCAGAAGGTACTCATGACCAAGCAGCACCACGCCTGTACCAGCCACAGTCTGCATACAGCTCACAGAGTTACACCCACATCCAGCACCCTTCAGAGGCTCCCAAGACCTGACTATCTCTCCAGGCACTTTCATGCCAGGGCTTCCCACGTACCGTATTCAATCTGGTCTGTGTTTGGCTCTGACTTGCAGACGAGCTGCAGGGAACCAGTCTTGGATCTGGAGGCACGTGAATTCTCCGTGTCACGCTGCCGGGCCGCAGCGGCTGACCTGCTGCTGCGCCAGCTTCTGCTGGGCCTGCTGACGGGAGAGTCATGGCTGAGGGCACCGGAGACTTCCTCCTCTTCCTTCTCTTCTTTGGGATCTGAAACACCCATTGCAATCATTTAGTAATAATAAAATGCATAAACCCCGTCATTAATTCACACTCCTCTCTGTTGCAGGATGTTGAATAGCGTAACTGCCCTGTCTGCTCCGACAGGGAAGCCACCGCCTCGTACGGCTTTGGAGCATCGCTCTGTCCAGCCAGACTGACACACCCCAGGCCCTACCTCAGCAAGCCTTCGTTTCAAACCCTCATCGCGTTTCCTACTGCCTCTAAGTAAGGACACAAATATTTCAAAATAGCTTACATGCCCCTCTGATAAAGGCTTATAAAATGATTATTTGCTGGCTCTGATCTTCCCTAGGCACTACAAGAGAGACACCCATAAACCTCAGCAACTGCTTTATGAAAGAGTAGCTTCAAAATTGGACCACAGTAAAAGTCATGTTTGGAGAATCCCCCAAACACATATTTAATCAGAGTTGTACACCTGGTAATAACCTTGAGGAATCTGAGCTGGATGTTTCTGGTCTTACGCTAGAGCAAGAAGCATCACAAGCACTGCTAGGCTGAGGTTTTTGCACTCCTTTATAGCTCCTACAGGTGGTTTTTTTGGCTGATGGCTGAGCTCCAGATATGTTTTGGCGAAGTAACAGAACTGGCTAAAATGTCTACATGAGCAAGTTCATCCCTTAAAAACTGAAATTCCCAAGAACAATTCACTTGATCTCACTTTTTTGGTGCTTACTGTGACACTGGGCCTTAATGAACTCAAACGCCTTTTGAAATTTCACACCTGATGTTCTGAAGAACTCAATTCCAAGTAGCTGGCTATGCTCAGTACTCCAGATCGACCACTGCTTTAGTACACAAAGCCACCTACAGCACTCCACAGAGCCTGTGCTCTAGGCTAAGCTCTGACCCCACTTCTTTCTACCTAAATACATTTACACTGCTGTCTGGTTTCAGGTGGGTTTCTGCTGCCTAAGTACCACTGAGATGACACGGAGTTCATCAAGCATCTGCTGGCAAAGTCAGCGGACAGTCCTAAGGGCTGGCTGGGGAGCAGCTCTGCTACACGGGCAGTCCTGGTGAAGAGCAGACTGCACACCGAGAGGTCCACAGCATCCTGCGTGCCATTCACAGGAGCACAGTCAGGAAACAGAGGGACACTGTTAAACAATCCCCTTTACTCACTCGTTAGACCACATTTGGACTCCCCCTCCAGCTTTGGACTCCCACCACAAGAAGGTTGTCAACGTGTTTGAGCAAGTTCAGAGGGGACCACCAAGACAGTTGGGGGCCAAAACACAGCCTGTGAGAAAAAGCTGAGGGAAACATGTTTGCTCAGCCCGGAGACCAGAAAACCCCGGGGGACACAGCAGCCTTACAACTTACAGGCAGGTTATCAAGAGCCCAAACCTCCTGGCTGAGGTGCACAGCAGGGACTCATAGCCAGCTTTTCACCCCCAAGTCCTTCTCCTCAGGGCTGCTCTCCCTCCCTCCACCCCCAGCCTGTGCTGAGACCAGGGGTTACCCGACCCTGCTGCAGGACCCTGCACTTGGATCTCATGAGGTTCACATGGCCCACTCCTCGAGCCCCTCCAGGCCCGACTGGAGAAAGGCCTGAGCAACATGATGTGAACTCTGTGTTGAACGCAGCTGTGTTAAGCAGCAGGTGTGACCACAGATATCCTGAGGTTCCTCCCAGCCTGAAATCTCTAATTTTGCATCAAGCCTTTTGAACCAAATGATCCTTTTACTTCTAGCACATAGTTTGCTTTGTGTGACTCATTCCCCAATCCTTGATTAACAAGGTGGGAATAATCAACATTTGACTGAAAAAAATCTGACTGGAATACAGTATGCGAGGCATTACAATTTCGTTGTAAAACAGCAACCAAGTCTGATGTCTTGCACGTATAAAGCCACTTCACCATCAGAGCATCAACTACTCCTTCTTGGCTTCCTAGTTTAGCAGATCTCAAGGTGAACTACACCTGCTTTATGCTTTTAATCCTAATTGTGATCATCCTCAGCTTTTTTTGAATGCTAAATTTAATCCAAAGACACCTGAAACTCTTCTCTAGAAACTTCTCCCTCAAACACTACCATGTCACCAGTGTCAGCACACGCTGCTGTTCCTGAAACAGGTTTATTCCCTTGCAAGATCAGGTATTCAGCTGATTTCTTAGCAAGAGCTAGTATTTTAAAGATTAGTCTTATTAGTTGAAAAAGACCTCCATCAGAATGCATTTCTACAGAGTACACCACTCACCTAGCAATTTTGCTTCATTTCTCTGAAGTGTAGGTGTTTAACAAGCCTTTCCCCATGATTTCTCCTTTTTACTTCTTCCTCTACTTCAGCATGCTTGTCTAGCAGATTCACTGCATTTTTGCATGCTGTGAATACCTACGTACCTCAAGAAAAACCCTGTAGTTAGAAGAAGCATCAAATATTTACTTTGCAGTAGAAGCTGTAAAGCAATAGAGAGCTGTGAGTTGAAAATCCTTGTAATTCTAGACCCTCCCAACAGGGAACACAGGTCTCCATGCAAGGGTCAGAGCACCAAGAAACTTGTATCTGCAAAGTATTCAGCTGCACTAGCAGCTGGAATCAGCACTCAACAAGGCTTTGCCTGAAACCTAAAACTTCAAAAGAAAAGCCCTAGATTTTTAATAAATTTTATGTCTCTTTCCCACACCTGAATTTCATTTTTCCTTCACAAAAACAGCCTTCTGATGAATCCAGCCTGCCTCTCAAAAAACCCAAAACAACAAGAAAACAAAAAACAACAACCAAAATAATAACAAACCCAACACTAAATAGAGACAGCAACTGCCTTAGAGAGAAAAGCAGCACTTCTGCTGCTGCGTTCATGTCCAACACCGCACCTGGCACTAGAGGCAATCACAAGCCTGCCACCAGAGGTGCTGCAATTTCAGCTGCATTTGAGGATTCCTCCCCAGAATTCTGATGTCAGTCAGGAAGCAACAGGACTGACGTCTGCATTTCAGTTAGGAACACGGCTGTCTGTGCCTCGTTGTCACCAGTGGACAGAGTCAGGAGATACCTACCTCTCTCAGTGGGCTACACTGGAACATTACGGTTATTTTCAGCCCTGTTTTTGGTACCATACTTGGCCTGGTGAAATCCAGGCGCTGTGGACAAACGCAGTGTTACCCCTCTGCTCTCACAAATGTCTCTACACAGAAAGCCACACTCCTCAGTTTGCAGGGTTTGGCTAACAGCACAAAGAAGCAAGAGAAACAAGATAGAGGGAATAAACGTTGCTATTACAGATAATCAGGCTCTGCTCTTCCAATAAAAAAAAAAGATGCTGCTTTAATCTCTTGAGATTGAAACACAGGAAAATTTTAAATTAGAAAGGCTGTAATCAATTCTGCATTTAGAACTGAATAAACTTGTCAACACCGCTAGCTCTGGCTAGCTGCAATTTCTCTGGAAGGTTCCTGTCCTGCCAGACGATGGATAGAAAATGAATTATAGGCCAACATCCTGTTATTTCATTGCAAGTGTCACCAGCGGTGATGGACACCGGGTCATAAGTACTCAGACTACAGGAGGACAAAAGAATACGTGAGACACAATAGGTATTGAGGCATCCCCAGTGCAAAGCAAAAAGAAGCACTGAGCATTTGCTTTTCAGATCAGCCGCTGCAAAATGAATTACGTGCCTTCCTTGTGACAGAGCCTGCCCGCCAGCCGGCACACGCAAACTTGGATTAAGACCGAGCGCTGCTGTCTTTTGCCCAAACCACATTTCATGGAGAGGGGGCAACAGAAGCTACGACTTGGCAAATTGAGTCTGCTGAGAAACACCCCCGTGCTCACACTCCCTGCGACTCTCCAATACTGACATTAATTATTACCCACCACATCCCACAGCCTCTGGGGGAGTCAGGCTGGGGAGCTGTGTGGATGCCTGCAGCTCAAAGGAAGCCATTCAAGAGAGATGGGGAAAAACCACTTTCTGAAGTCCTACCAATCCTTTTGGTCTTTTGGCTCCTGGGTTCCTTCCTATCTTGAACACTGCCTTAAGTATGTCACTTAATGACAACCAGCTTTCATTCTGAGGTACTTTCACCATTCTGCTGATTCTTCCCAATGGCCTTTTAAACTTAACAGTGTCCAGAGCAGAAAACATGTATAGATTTGAGTGATGGTACACAACAGGCATCAAACGTCCCTTAATCTTAAAATTTGTGAAGAAAACACCAGTCACTGGGAGAAGGAACAAGAAAACTAAACGTGGGAGGAAACTCTGTTGTAATGATTTAGTCAACCAAAAGACAAGACTCTGGGCACTGCTCTGCTTCCTAACAGAGCTTATCCCAGTAATGCTCCATCCTTACTCAGCATCCTAGTCAACAGAGATTCCCACTTCAGACGTGCAGCAGAAACGTGCTCTCAGTCGCACTCTCATCCTGCCCCTGGAGTGCCGCACGCAGGGTTACCAAACCAGCGAAAGCATCTCTGTCTCAGAAACCATACCATATTTTTCTACGTACACCAGCATTGCCATGATCTGAAACAAAAGGGGTAAACACCAAAGTTTGTCCACTATCTCCCAGCCCAGGAGATGAAACTTGTAAGGCTGAGTTTAGCTCCTCTCTATATCATGAATGCACTTTGCAGGCAGGATAGTCGCAGGAAGCCATGGAAACTGGCACTCTCATGCTTTGTTTCTTGCTTCGTCTACAGCCACATCACTCCCCAGCTCCACAGCACTTTTTTTTACAGCAGACTGTTCCAAGAAGGGGGTGCTTTCTGCTATTTTTTTACATCACTGGATGCAGCACGCATTATGAGCATTTCTGGGTAACTGACGGCAAGGGCCTGGGCAGTAAATACACATATCCCACAGCCGACACCTCCCCGGCCTTCTTTCCAAGCACTGAAGGAAAACAAAGTCCCTGGCACATATCAATTACTCATTGCAAAGGGCAGAAAGGGAAAGTCCAAACCAACTGCATTTACTTCCTGAAGAAGTAGTTCCTTCATCACAGGACTTGCATGATCACCTTGTACCTGCCCATCGCTCTCCTTCTACTGTTCCCCTAATAACCTGCGGATGCAGTGACTAGGTTGCTCTGTATTTTGGGAGAGGTAAGCAGGTAGCCAGAGAATGGAGACCTGAATTACGGTTCCCCACAGGAAGGGTGTGTGGAAGTAACACCAGTGCAGGTGCTGTTTTGCAGAGTCGCAGCGCTGCCGGGAGGTGCTGCTGTCCCCTTCCAGTTTTCCCAGCACTTCCAGGAGATGCTGCTGTCCCCTTTTCGGTTTTCCCAGCGCTGCCGGGAGATGCTGCCGTCCCCTCTTCGGTTTCATGGGGACAAAGCACGGAAACCCTCTGGAAGCAGAGCTTCTTGCTTCTGCTGCTTACAGCACGACTTTCAGCCTGGAGAAGAGAAGGTTCTGGGGAGACCTTATAGCAGCCTTCCAGTCCCTAAAGGGGCTCCAGAAAGCTGGGGAGGGACTCTGGATCAGGGAGGGGAACCATGGGATGAGGGGAAACAGTTTTACACTGAAAGAGGGGAGATTTAGGTGAGATCTGAGGAAGAAATTGTTTGGTGTGAGGGGGGTGAGCCCCTGGCCCAGGTTGCCCAGAGAAGCTGTGGCTGCCCCATCTCTGGAGGGGTTCAAGGCCAGGTTGGACGGGGCTTGGAGCAACCTGGGCTGGTGGGAGGTGTCCCTGCCCAGGGCAGGGGGTGGCACTGGGTGGGCTTTAAGGTCCCTTCCAACACAAACCATTCTGTGATTCTATGACTTGCAGAGCTGGCCTAAACCAGCCCTTTGTAACCGGGGCATCGCTCTGCACCAGTCCTGCCATACTGGCAGCTTGAAACCCCACTCCGCTGCCACACACCCTCTGACCAGCCACACTTGCTCAGACGTTCCAGCTTTTATTTACCAACCCCCTTTCTGCCTGCAGCTCAGAGGTAAGCTTGTTGCAATAATAGATTCCTCTCTTTTTTTGACATCAGATCAGTAACAAATACCTATGCCACTTTATCTACCCTTGACGTGTAAAACAATGAACTTTGAACTGTTACAAATTAACAGTGTTGATTGCTAACAAGACATTTTCTAAACTTTGATTTATAAGGCATTTGAAAGCATCTTACTAACCCTGCAAAGTAGACACTTTCAGTAAATACCCGTGTACAATTAAGTGAAATGAAAATAAACTATGAATTATTAAGTTACAAACCAACTGTTATTAAATGCATCACACTGTATATACATCTCAGACCGCAACTTAGATTTAACACAGTAACCACACAACAGATAAGGCACTGAACATATAATTTTATAATGGCACAGACAAAAGTGAAACTCAGGGGGGAAAAAAAAAATCCTAGTGTAAACCTCTATCCAAATGGCTCCCCCCAAAGAGCTGTGAAATTGCGCATATGGGACACAGGAAAATCCTCGTAGGAGTCAAAGTAGGTTTGGGCAATCTGAGTTATTTAAATTCAGCACATTTTTATAAGGCTTTATTTTAAGTAGTGACATTTCTCTTTCAAAACACTGACAAAGTCTTAAGGAAAAGCAGTCATTACCAAGAACCCATGGAGCTTTAAGAATACAAACAATGAGGTATAACGCAAGTTATCTATGCTACAAAACCATTTTGTACAACTAGAGTCTTAAAGCGTTCCATCTTTCTTTGATCAGTGGAACTTTACAGTTTTTCTAGCAGTGGGAAGCGGATGGCTATGGAGTAAGGATGTCTTTTCCCACCCCTTTCCTCCCACAGCCCCTGGAGGAACGTCTCTGACTCCCCTGCCCCAAAAGCCCCCGTGGCAGCAGAAGGGCTGCAACGCCAGCCACCCACACAGCGCGTGGCAGCAGCCTCAGAAGGAAAGACCGAGGTAAAAATACACACGGAACAAATCACCAAGATAGCTCTCCACACGTGTGGGTATCTAAGAAAAGCATTCCACACACAAATCCCTTTCTAACGCATGGTTTCTATAACCACGTGCCCAAGTATGTAAATACCGCTGGCATCATCCTCTAGCCCACGCCGTGCAAAAAAACTTTGAGAATGGACTTACAGGGAGGTGATTCTCCCACGCACATGGCACCACATCTCTTTTGATTACAGCTTTAGGTAAATAAAGGCTTCATGTGGCCCTGTTTTACCTCTCCAGCAAGCTCTTCTTTCCACCTTTTAACAGCATTACCACGCAGCTGTGTGCCTACGTGCACCTGAAGAATTACACTGGATCTTGTTCTTACCATTGCAAAAAAGCATCAATACCAATTTAAAGTTGCAAGACGAAAACATGCAAGAAAAATGACTTGCATAAACAAGGGTCCACATGGAGTGCATTTCAGCTGCGTGACACAAGCAGAGCAACATTAGACACGGAGATTCAGAAATCTGAGTGTTCACTCATGGCGTATTCTGTTCGTACAAACGCTGCCAACCCCACCGTCCTCCTCCTCAGTGTGGGAGAAGTAACCTTCTCACAACCTGCAGCTCTAAAATCTCGAAGACAAAGCACTTACGTTTTGCCAACACAGTAAGGCAAGGGCTCTACCAGTAAGCACAAACCTGGCATCTTTCTATTCAGCCACTACTCCGCCACTCCCTCCAGAGTTTTTTCAACTGTAATTAATTGAAAGATTTCATCCAAACACTTAAAAGCGACTACTAAACAGCAGAGTTTAAAATCTTACAGAAAGGAGGACAGAATCAGAAACTGGTTTGGGTGTAAAATTAAATCAGAGAAGCAAGTTTTGATTGACTGCTAACATGGCTTTAAGAGTGACAGTAAGCACTGAATTTTTAATTCAGTGATGGAAGGACATGAAGTGTATTCATTAAATCTATATGCCTACAATTAAAATTATTCAGGCCTAACCAAAACGAAAGTTATTTCCACAGGAATATATAGCATCATGGGAAGTCAAATGTGAATTATACTACATGGTCTGACTCTAGCTACATGAATTCATTTATAAGCTGAGATTAAATGTTCTACTTATGTAACCAATATTTCTACAGCAACACATTAGGGCAATATTGCAATTGCATGACTAAGCAGACAAGACGGGAAATACAATTGGTACGGCTGACTTTGCAGCTGCCTTCGTGACACCGGTGTGGTAACTACTGCCTACTAATTCTGACACAATACACACCTTCGACTTCAACCTTCTCATAATCTTCCCATCAGACCTGCGCAGCCAGACCTTTGTGCCTGTGCTCCCAAGTCACCGAGCAGAAAAGCCCTCTGATCCCATGGCACTATACAGAAGAATGCAAAACTTGGCGAGACACTGCCACTGTTAGAGCATCTCGATTATCATCGATAGCACAAACTTAGCCGTGATCACACCCGTCACCTCTAAGCCTTCTTTACCAACAGCAACACTGCTGATTTTACTTCAAAATATAAACCCAAACATAAGGCAACAAAACTTACTGAACAAACTTCGGTGCAGCAAGTTTTTCCTTTGTCCGATAGATGGGATGTGTCACCAGGTATGCCTCACCTCCACAGGCCATTTGCCTTTACGGCTGAGCTCACGCGAATTTAATATTCTAAAATGGATATAGCATTTTATAGTAAAGGATAATAGTAAATTCCATGTCAAAACTCACACCAGTAAACGCTAGCACTAAATTCAAAGCCTTCACGAGAACCACTCAGCAGTTTCACCGGATTTCTTCAACCTAGCTCCACCCAGGGGTGAAATGATGAATGGTATTTTACCATCCAGAATCACAGAGGACTCCTAGCTACCAAAAACCCTGCCGTGCAAGGAAAGCTGCCATTTGCTTACACCCGATTAAGCTTCTTCAAACATTTTATGCTAACGGCCAAAAAGGGGGGAGCTCCTCTCCCGTGTACTGTGTGATCTGTCTGAGGAAGACGCTTCATCTGGTCTGTTTCCATGTCTTCCCAATAAGCACAAGCGTGCAGCAAGGACTTCATCCAGTGCGCAGCTGGGACACAGAAGTGCAGCTTTCTTACTTCTTCATTTTTTAAGATTAAAAATCAAACAAACAAACAATTCACCAAGGCAGATCTCTTTTGGACTAGAAGCAGTCCACTTATCAGTGCTAACTTCCATGCAAACATTCATGCAATCCATTTTGGCTGCAAGTCTAATAATAAAAAAGAGCCCAAGATATTTAATAAATACATTTTCCACTCTCACATTTGAGGACAGATGAATCTTTCAGAGCCCAAAGTTAAAGTCTAAAACGGCTAGAGTGCAGACAGCCACCAAAATTGGGAAATTTCAGACTGACATTTGCCATTTCAAAGCACATCCCAAGAAATTGGGGTAAAAATGGGACTATTCTGCCTGCTTTCCACCACTACCACATAAACGTTTCTGCCTAAGGGTGTCCAAAACACTGATAATCACCACTGAGGGTGGTGAGACACTGGAACAGGTTGCCCAGAGAGGTGGTGGAAGCCCCATCCCTGGAAGTTTTTAAGGCCAGGCTGGATGGGGCTCTGAGCAACCTGATCTAGTGGGAGATGTCCCTGCCCATGGCAGGGGGGCTGGAACTAGATGATCTTTAAGGTCCCTTCCAATCCGAACAATTTTATGATTCTCTGACTAAAATGTGATGTTAACACTATATGTGTATTAAGTGACAGCACCATGCCTTTTTACACATTTCAGCAACTTCGCTTTGACCTAAAAGGCTAAAGCTTTTACAATACTCTTCCCATCCTTTACATAGTAAGAGGTAAATGCATGTAAGTGGGGTCTGTGCTAAACACACATTAGTTAATTCTGCTTTTTCCTGCAAAAATAAACCTTGCCAGACAGAACTGTGATGGATTCCAACACCCAAATGGAATAAAGCTATAGACTTGTAGGAATAAAGTTAAAGAGTTATAGAATTACAAGAATAAAGGCAGCCTTCAACACACAAATGCCTGCAAACAAGAACTGAGCAGCTCCAGCAGAAAGAAGAATTCATTTCCACAGGTGTATGACCTTCTTTCCTCACTATTTCATTCTGTGATAATTCTCCAGTGCCAGATCAAAACCAAGACCACACAAAGCCTTTTACTTGGAACTGTTTCAGAAATCATCACTGGGTAAGGAGCAAAGACCTCTGACATTTTTTTTGTACAAGAAGCTGTTAAATAGATGCAGAGAGTTCACATAGTTCGCACTGGACGAACAAAAGCTCTGCTCCTGGTCACAGCTCACCATAGTTGGGCCTTTCTTGATAAGACCCATTAAGATACTCTCTCCCCTTACAAAACTTTTCTCTTTCATCCGTGCAGACACATGCATAAAAAAAATTGCCATCTGCTAAAGCTAGAAAACGACAATATTTGAATGCTCTTATTTCCACATATCTTTCACGTGTCTCCTGAGGACCTACACCTGTATTTGTGACAGCAGCAGAACAGGCGCGAGCCCAGGTTTTGCCAGCTAGTCGGGACCACTGTCTAACAAGAGCTGTCGAACTGCGGCGCAGTGTAGTCTCAACTTCTGATAGCAAAGCAATACCTTAGTGGTTATTTGGAAGAATAAGGTTTTGCACGTTGGGCACGTGCGAACATCATCAGCTTATCGCAGTTCCACAGTCTTGAGACAGACCTTGGAAAGAAACTGCATGTCATCAAGCAACAAAACATTCTTTAAAAGGAAGATCCAACAGATGTTTGGCTACCTTTGTGGGAAAGCCCTGACTTTCTGGATGGAATACAACAGTAGGAGTAAATAATGCAACTCTTACCTTTACCAGCTGCTTTATCTGTGCGCCTGAAAAAATACAAAAGGCACAGGTGAGAGACATGGCACAGCAGTAGAAACAAGAAAATGAACAATGTGAACAACAAGCCCTAATTCCCAACCGTGGACAGACCCATTGCCTTGTTCTCAAATCGCCGTTTTCGACCCCGTGTACCAACACGGATTATTTCACCCAGAGAAAGCTCAGGTGAGCTATAACAGCACATCAGCAAAAGCCCAGTTACAACCATAATAGTTACTTATGAATCAGAGGGACTTTGTCGGCAGGACAAGGCCGATCGGGTTCGTTACAAAACGCCCCAAGCGCACACGTGCACGTGGCTGGTTCCCTACCGCGGGAACGGAGCAGCACCGGGACGCAGCGACCCATGCACGGTAAATAAACCCGCCGCCCCCTCGGCTGAGGCTTCTGCCGTGCGGGGCCGAGACACGCCGGGGGCGCAGTAGCCCTGAGGAGCCTGCGCGGTGGGCGGCTGGCACCGGAGGCACGCACGGTTTCCTCCCTACCGGGCCGGGCGCGCTCGGGACACTGCCCTTCCCGGGCGGGGACCGGTGGGCCCGTCCCAGAACAAAGAGGCGGAGGCGTGGGGACCCCGCGGCAGGAGGCGGCCCCAGGGCCTCGGCGCCGCTCGGGACGGGGAGAGGCCACCCGCCAGCCCCCCACCCCCGGCCCCGCAGAGGGCGGGCCCGCCTGGCGCCGCAGGGCACTCACCCGGCCCGGGGGGCCTTCCTGGCGGCGGGTGGCGTCTCGGCGGCGGGCTGCTCGGCGGCAGGACGGGCCCCGGGGCTGCTCCGCCGGCGGCGGGGATACTCGGCCTTACGGCGGCGGGAGGCGGCGGCGGCTCCCCCCGCGGCCGAGGCGGCGGCGGCCCGGCCCCGCTCCCGGCCGCCCCTCAGCACCCGGCTGCCGCCGGACTCCTCCCCCTGCTCGGCAGCGGGTGGCGGCGGAGGACGGCGGCGGCCCGAGGGCGGCGGCCTCTCGACCGGCGCCGGCGGGCCCTGGGCGGGCGGCTGCTCCTCGGTGCCCGCCGGCATCGGGGCAGCAAGCGGCGGGGCAGCAAGCGGCGGGGCCGCGGCGGCGCTACACTCCCCCTCCCGCTCCCTCCCGCCGCGCCCGCCCCACCCGCCCCCGCCGCGCCCAATCACCGCCCGCCTTCACGCGGGACCCTCAAGCGACCCACCTCCCCCGCGCGTCCGCCAATCCGCGGGCGGGAGGAGAGGGATGGCCCCGCCCCAGGCCCCGCCTCCCCCTGCGCGCGGCCCTCCCGCCTTTCTCCGCCGCTCGCGAGCCGCCCAGCCAATGGGCGACCCGGCTGCGGCGGGGCCCGCCCCCCTGCCGCCGCGCGGCCAATCAGCGAACCGCTCGCCGCGCGTGCGCCACGCAGGCGCCGCTGGGGCCGCCGCGCTCGCTCTCCCGCTCCCCCCCCGGCCGGCCCTGCCGCGGCGCCCGCCCGAGCGCGGCCCCTCCGCCGGCCGCTCCTCCGGCCCGCCGCCCGGCGTGCCCCTCCGCCGCCGCGCCGCCGCCCGGCCCGCAGCACCGCCGGGTTCCCTACCGCCGCCGCTGCCTGCGCCCCTCCGGCTGCCCCCGGGTCCCCTCGCCCTGCGGGCGAGGCCTGGCAAGGGAAGCCGCTCGCCCCGCGCGGCCGCTCGCTGCCGCGGGGCTGCGGCGCCGCTCGCGGTTGCGGCGGGGCCTGGTGGTGGGGCTGGCTTTTGGCTGTCGCTTCGCCTTTAAGAAAAAAAAAAAAAACGCCCCGTCGGGCGGCGGGTGAAAGTCGGTGACAAAATGGCGGCCGGCGCAAAGAGGGCGGGGCTTGCGGCGGCGGCTCCGCCCACTTCCGCCCAGCCCCCGCGCATGCGCGCTGCCTGACGGGAGATGTAGTTCCCCGTGGCGGGGGGGCGCGGCCTGGCCGGAAGCGGCCGCGGGGCGCGCTGGGAACCGCAGGGCCGGGCCTGCGGGGCCGACCTGCCGCGGACGGCCCCATGGCGGGCGGCGGGCCTGCCCGCGGGCCCCGGCACTGCCCCTGCGGCCGCAGGATCTCGGTGACAGACGAGCACGACCGTTGCGTTCTCTGCCTGGGAGCGGGCCACGATCCGCAGGGCTGCGGGGCCTGTGCCGCCATGGCCCCCTACGCCGCCCGCCTTCGCTGGGAGCGCCTCCGCACCCTGCTGCAGGCCCGGCCCGGCGGTGGCATCGACCTGCGCCCTGAGCGGGTGAGCTGCGGGGCGGTGAAGGGGAAATCCACCAAGCGCCGGCATGAGCTCGCCTTCCCGGCCAGCAGGCAGGGCTCCATCCCAGCACTGCAGCCCACAACCCCCCTGCACCTTCCAGCAGGGCCTGGGAGAGCGGCTCTGCTGAAGGGCCTGCTGTTGTCACCTCCAAAAACTGAGTCACCTCCCCAAAGCAAAACTTTCACAGTACCTGACAACACACACTCCCCGCAGAAGCAGCACTGTTGTGTAAGAACCAGACAGAACCCAAAAGCTTCAAGCCCACAAACACTGAAGCCACCACCTTCAAGTGGTTTTGTGTCCCAGGCTCCCCTCCATCCCCTGTGCTCAGTGCCAGGACTGGAACCGCAATCTAGGGAATCTCAGTGGCTGGGTGTGCTCTCAGACCTGGCCAGATCCATTGTCCTAATTGCTGAGGCTGCCTCAAGACCCAGAGAGCCACCTCCAGAACTTGCCGCAAATCCTTTGGTGAGCTCCAGTGCAGCTGGGATGCTTTTGGAACCAAGGATATCCTCTGGATCTCAAGAGCTGTCTCTCCCACTGGATGAAGCAGTTGCCTCAAGTCGAATGCCCCCTCTGCCAACGGTCTCAGAACAGCCACTATCATCCCCCTGTGACAGAGTGTCCCCTCACCCTACTTCGCCAACAGGGGCTTGTGACTCATCCAGCTGGATGCCAGGTGCTGCTTTTGGGGATGAGGGTTGTTGCTATGATTCTGGAGAGGATGATTTGGCTGACCTTAGCTACCATTTTAAAACAGAAGAACAAGAGGGTAATACTTCCACATCAGAAAAGCCATCTTTCCCCCAGTTCTTGAAAAGATTGGCTAAACTGGTTGGATTTCATTTAATTCCATTCCAGGAGGCAACAGGAAGTGTTATTGATGGGTATCTGGATCAAAAGCCCATCTGCGATAGTGTTGCTGTGCCCTTGCATCCTATCTTGGACAAGCTGGTAAAGAAAGTATGGCAGACACCCCACACCGTTCCTCCTGTATCAAAGGAAATTGAGAGAAAATACATCCTCCCTGAGGATGCGGTCGGTTACATCTCTCAACCTGCACACAAGAGTATGGTAGTTGAGGCAGCAATGGCGAGGGAGAAGGCGGGCTGGGAGCATGGTTCTGCACCCCAAAACCTGGAACTGCAATGCCTGGATTCATTTGGGCAGAGGGTTTACCAGTCGGCAGCTGCAGCCCTTCGTGTCGTGGACTACCAAGTCTACATGGCCAGAGGTCAAGTTGAGCTCTGGAAAAAAGTTTCTGTGCTAGCGAAAAGTCTTCCACAGGACCAGCACCAGGCCTTCCAGGCCATCATTCTCGACGGTGCGGACCTGGCCAGGCATCAGGTGCAAGCAGCCTTGGATGCAGGGGATACGGTGGCGAGAGCTGCTGCCTCGGGGGTGGATGCACGGCGTTCTGCTTGGCTGCAAGCCTCCAGCTTGCACGAGGAGGTCCAAACAAAGCTCGAGAACTTACCCTACACAGGGGAGAATCTCTTTGGGGAACAGGTGGAAGCTACTTTACAAAGAGCCAAAGAAAGACAGGCCACGCTGCGCTTCCTGAGGTCGGTATACTGCCCCTCAGCCCCCCGCAGCGGGGCTGGGAAGGGGAAAGCTCCTCTGCATAAGCCGGCTTTCACATCCACTGTTTGTTTCAAGGGTGTGCAGTGCCCTTCTGGGAAGGGTGCCGCACCACAGTAGCAGAACAAGGTGCTCTTCATCTGCTCTTACATACAGCAAAAATAAAAAGAGGTTCAAAGAGCCTGAGGCATTTAGCTGGTAAATCTTGTTTGGTAAACTGATACCTGTGAGTGAGATGACTCTGCCTTTTATTTCCTCCTGCTTTTGAGTTTCAAGTCCTAAGCTTTATTATGTATGACTAGAAAACAAAAGTGTATCCCAATCTCCATTCCTCAGTTCCTGACAGTGCTCTAATAAACTGTCTTATTGTGGAGAACCACATACGGTCTGAGTCCTCTTGGCAAAGACACGGGGCCGTGGGGAGGAGGAATACAACCTAATGTGGAAGTTAAAGGACCAGAGAAGTTTGGGATATTGGCACAGGGATTCCTCTGTCCCTTCTAGACCAAGGCAAGAGGCTGCCGATTCAGCCTCCTGCAGCAGCTGTGGCAGTGCACTTTCTCAGCAGTGACATTTTTTAAAGGTGAGGTACTAAACCACCTCTGGAGCTGGTGACCTGAGTGGCGAGAGGCTCGTTTTCAGCACAGAGATGGTTTGGCTGGCTCTTGCTTTTTGTGAGTCCGATGGCAATCTGTTAGTTTTCCTTCACTTGAACTGTTTCTCTCTCTTCTCAAGAAGGAAACCTCAGCAAGAATTTAAGAAATGTCTGCTACAGCTGATTGTATTTATAAGTGGCTGAAAATATTCTTTCTCTCCGCAAGGACTTGTCTAGTTGGAAAACTGGTTGACATCACCTTCCAAACTAACTGTTCTGCTGCAGTTCACCTGTATTCTCTGCTATGAAATGACTTTGCATTTATTCTTAAATAAAATCATTTTTATTTCAAACTAGAGAGTTTCAATGTGGGAATTCATTCTCAAGTCGCTGTTGTGATTGATTTCTCCTTTGTAGGCAAGGCATGGTGTTGCTTAATTCTTTTTAAAATAGGTTGGCTAAACAATTGCACAGAAATACAGCTCAGATCAGGACACAGCTCAGCCCTTTGCATCTGTTGGGCTCCTGTTTTATAATGGGAAATTATATATTTGAAGTTACAGCTCCAGATACTTGTTTACACCAGGGCTCACGTTATCACTGGAGGGGGAGAGTAAACCACTGAGAAGTCTAAAAATAACCCCAAACCTTCTGCAGACAGGAAGGTTCTGTTATTTGCAGAAAGGGAAGTGTCTGATGCAATGATCCTGTCTCGCAGTAGCCATAAGGGAGTGACACAAGCAGCACCTCGTCTTGTCTTTTGAGTCGGTCTCAGTATTGCTTGTCCTGAAACATACGACGGGACCCACGGTTCAGCATCCCACGTGGCTTTTCCCAAGACGGTGTCTGCTGGACGTCCCTACTGCCAGCAGATAACAAAGGAGCTGTCACCAGCCTGGAGTGTCAATAATTAAGTGAATGTGGATGTGCCAGCTTGGTACAAAGGGGCTTAATTCAACCCTGTTCCACCCTGATGGCACAGCTGGGATCAGCAGTGTGTGAGAACGGGTGGCCGAGACTGCGTCAGCTTGGTCTGCGCAGCAAGCGTTGGTTCTTCAGCTGCGCCGGACGCTGCAGCTCTGCTGCGTGGGCGTTCGGTGGTCTCACGGAGAGGACGGACTGAGCCCAGCCACAGACCGAGCCTGCGGGTGCCTGTGAGGAGGTTTGCAGGCCCTGACAGCAGACCCTCTTCCAGGTGCCAACAGATGGCTGCATCCTGCTGGTCTGCTGCCACAGAGCCCCACTTGCTTTTGTTTGGCCTGGGGGGGAACCTCTCCTTCCCCAGGATTGGTAATATTTCTGAAGCAGCCACATCTTGTGTTTCTGGGCCATTTGGTGGCAAATCACACATCTGGAGGCAATGCGGTGCTTGATTGCAACCCTTTCTTTGAGGGTCTCCTGAAAGCTCTCCTAATGAGGCATAAAGCTGCCATGGTGAAGCTACACGCAGAACTAGGGCTCCTCTGGCCTGGCAATGCTGGGAAAAAACTGAGGCTTATTTGGCTTTATCTAGAATATTGGTTTTTTTCTCAACAAACCTCTTTTCCCTGGCAATGAAATGGAGGGTTGGTGGGAGAGAGGCAGAGGGAGGTGTGTCAGAGGTGAAACATTGCAAGAAGCATCGCACACCCACAGGAGAAGCAGCAGGGAGCCATGGACTCCGTCTGCGTGGCTCCTAACTTTTGCTCCCAAGGCTTTTATAGCATCCTTGAAACCCTTGAATAGCTCGCGCTTAGAAGGAGCCCTGCAAGGACACAATGAAGCTTGTGTGGGGCTGGCTGCCAAGGTGTCCAAGATGTTATCCACGCACCCACAAGGTGATGCCTCCTCCAAAAACCCAAGCAAGAGCACAAAGGACATTTCAAGCCACACGCAGCCTCCCCCGCACGCGCTGCCCAGGATTGATCACCACACCTGGAGAGTGGGGCAGGGGTGTCGTGACGGGATGGACCAGCAAGGGGAGTGCACCAGCAGCAGTGGGGGGAAACCCCCCTTTGCAGCAGGTTGGAAAAGCAGCTCTGGGGGAGAAACAGGAGCCGGAGGGTTGTGGTGGGACAGGGGGAGCATCTTGGTGCTATGCTCCCCCTGCCATCTCATCCCAGATGTCTACACCTCAGGTCTGGGGCATGTTTTGATTGCGGGCATCATTGCGCTGCTGTCTCCTGCCATTCCCCTGTCCACTGGTGCAATGAATATGCCAGTTCTTTACCTCTCTGCGCTGCAGCAGCCTCTGCTTCGCACCCCCGCCACAGATTGCTAACCAGTCCCCTGGAGCTGTTCCAACATCCACTGGCAGCTCTCAGCAGCGCCAAAAGATTTGTCTGCTAAAAAGCCAAGCTGTAAATACCACTAGATCACCCTCGCAGGAGCTGGGCATCAGTGGAGGCACCGGGGATAATGGCAGCACCTGTGGCTCTGTCTACCCAAATGGTCCCGAACAGCGAGGGACCCGTGCCTGCGTCTCGGGGACAGGCAGAGACACTGTCACCCCAGGCTGTGTCTGGCAGAAGCACCTGTGTTCCTCCTGCCTCAGGACATGCATTCAGGTGCTTGTGGGGTTATCGCCTGAACCGGCTTCATGGGGAGCCCGGAGACTGAAGGCATCTGGCTCAGGAGAAGCAGAAGTGTGCCAGTGGTGGGTGAATCGCTCCGATGAGCAGCACAGTTCGCTGCTCCGCTCTGCTGCTGGGCGTTGTGCCTGGCTGTTGGTGATGTGCTGAGCAGGGGTACCCCAATGCCAGCAGCGCCAGGGCCGAGCTGCGCCCAGCAGCCGCATGTGTGACACCGGGAAACTTCTAATTGACCCAAACTTAACGCAGGGAGAGCATAGCACAGCCACCAGCTTCATCAGTGCCACCGCCACCTGTGCTGCTGCAATGACCCAAGTCCTTGTGCTCACACACGCTCTGACAGAAAGGGATTTGTGTTACCTGGAAATCCGAGATGAGGTTCCAGAAGTATCCCCCCAAAAGGCAAGGCTGTGTTGGAGCACATTGGTGCTGCAGGTCCGGCGCCTATCTCCATCACACCATCACAAATGGATTTCCATCCATCGCAGGGATGCTGTCCCTCATTACACGCAGCCAGGGTCTTCTGGAAAGGGCCTGGGGCTGCAGGACACACACTCTGACTTCCAGCCAAGAATGCCATCCGTGGAGCTCGGAGGTTTTTATGAGTCAGGAGCTCCCTAGACAACCTGCTGGCCAGTTTCTCCCCTCTCCAGCCCCGACCTGGGGCTGCTCTCGGCTCCCCTTGCCCCAGCCTCTGCCACCGCTTTCTGCCTGTCACACGTGGCGCACAGCACGCAACCCACAAAGGCAAAACCCCAAGTGACAAACCCCAGCCCGGGGGGGGCGCGGAGGAAGGCTGAGAGCGGAACCAAAAGCCTGCGCAGCCGAGCCCGCCAGCTCGCCGCTCTGCAGGCACTGCCCCAGCCCCCGGCCACCGGCACCCCATGCCAAGGCAGGATGGAGGATTTAGGTAAGCTGGGCCCCTCCAGAGCCAGTCCCGCGCTCAGGCTTGGTGTGGGGTCAAGCCTTCCATGGCTTGGGGGGAGCCTTGTCCTCCTTCTCCCTCAGGGTGAGGTGGGGATACTTCAGAGGGGGCAGCGATGGAGCTGCACTCCCTGCTGTGCCTCCCCCATCTCAGGGGTCAGAGGGGGCCCAGGTGGCCGAGTGAGCGTGTGGCTGAAAATGGTGAGCACTTGATGGCAGGAAATGGGCTGCGGCAGCCATGCAATCCTGGCTGCAGGCAATGGGGCCGAGCAGCCCCGTTGTGCGGCGCAACGCCCAGGGGCGCTGGGAGTCATCCCTGGCATGGAGCATGGGGCGGGGGGGAGAGATGGGGCCAGGGAAGCAGCCGCACTGTGGGGGGCATCCCCCTTTTTCCTGACATGAAGGCAGCAAGGTGCTGAGGGATGGCCAAGGTGTCGAGGTAAAAGCAGAAAAAGCTTTGCCCTCCCTGCAGGAAGAGCTGCTCTGGGTGCACAGGAAGCACTGAGGTTTAGCTCTCCCGTGCCAGGGTTCATGCTGGGATGAATTTAAGGGCTGGCAGATGTTTCCTCACAAGCCAGAGATGGTGTGTGGGGGAAGCAGGACCCCTGTCGCCAGCGTCCCTCCCTCGCCCAGTGCATCAGGCAGATCCTGCTCTGGGGACTGGGGTCTGGGTGAGGGTGCTCAAGGCCACCACTGCCCCTCAGGGCCCAGGCACCTGGCTGTCAGAAGCTGCTGCGAGGCTACTTTTGCTCCTGAAATCTCAGGAGTGGCACAGGACTGCTTTGGGGGGTGCACGGGTAGTGCACCCAGTGGCTGTGGTGCCTGACCCAGTCTCTCCATGCAGATGCTTTGCTGGCAGAACTGGAGCAGAGCTCTCACCCGGCCTCCGAGGACTGCAGGCTGCAGGCGCCGAGCTCCTGCAAGGGGGATGCATCCACAGCCAGGCCCTCAGCACCCCGTGGTCGTGAGCCGCTTGCCTCAGTGGCCCTGAAGGTAATGCCTCAAGACAGTGGGGCTGAGACGCCACTCAGCTCGTGGCAGTGGTGGTGCCGGGCAGGAAGCAAAGGGTTCCATCGAGCATCCTGCAGGCTCGGCTGCAAGGGTTTTTCCTTCCAGGTGCAGCTGCCGCCTCGGGCTCAGCCTCCGGGAGAGGCTTTGAAGACAGTGTACAGGTAAAATGTGGCCATGCCATGGGCAAAGCCATCTGGGTCTACCCTTTCCATTACTTCTATATGTCCTCTGGCGTCACCTGGGCTCCTGCATGTCCCCCCAAAAAACAGGTCCTTCTGGGAGCTGGGGTGCGGGTTTGTATCCTGCATCCCTGCAGCACTGTAGGGGTGAGGGCTGGGCTTCCTGAAACCCCTTCCTGCCACATGTGGCCACCCCCTGCCAGCACATCCCCAGGGAGGCTCCCATCCCCCGTGGCCTGTGGGGAACAGGCAACGTCTTGGGGGGTGGGGGGTTCTCAGTCCCGGGCACCCTCCAGCCTGGAGGTGGAAGCTGCAGCATTCCCCACCCTCTGCCGTGCCCAGCAGCCCCACGCAGGTCCCGCAGCCGCTGCTCCCCACGCCCCCGCCCACGGTGGCCGCCCAGCAGCTGGACGAGCTCCTGGCCGACCTGGGCCGCATGCAGAGCAAGGTGAGCCGCAGCCCTGGGGAAAGGAGGCTGGGGCCCGGCCCTCACCCAGCCCTCACCACCCTCCTTCCTGGCAGCTGGCAACTGTGGGGCTGGGGGCTGGAGAGCCAGCAGAGCCCAAGACGTCGCTGGACAACATGCTGGGCAGCCTCACCCGCGACCTGCAGGAGCTGGGCATCACGGCCACCCCTACCGCTGCCTGTGCCGCCTGCCGCAAGCCCATCGCCGGCAAGGTGAGCCCCCACGCCGCCATGCCGGCACCCCTCTCCCCTCGGCTCACGGCAGCCCCTGGAGCTGCCCTCACTGCCCCCCGACTCCCTGCAGGTGCTCACGGCCCTGGGCAAGACCTGGCACCCTGAGCACTTCGCCTGCGCCTGCTGCGGGCAGGAGCTGGGCGGGCGGCCCTTCTTTGAGCGGGGCGGGCAGGCATACTGCGAGGAGGACTACCACCAGGCCTTCTCCCCCCGCTGCGCCTACTGCGCCGGCCCCATCCGTGAGGTCAGTGTCCCCCCGCCCTCCCACGCCACCCCCCACTGCCATCGGCCACCTCACCTCGCCTCTTCCTGCAGAAAGTCCTCACAGCCCTAGACCAGACCTGGCACCCCGAGCACTTCTTCTGTGCGCACTGCGGGAAGGTGTTCGGAGATGATGGTATGTCCCAGGGGACAGGCGCGTGGGTCCTGCCCCCACTGCCCCTGCCCCAGATATCCCCCTCATAGCCCCCACTGCCCCCACCCCGGGTATGCCCCCCCCAGCCCAGCCCTCCCACCCACCCTGGGTATCCCAACCACAGACCGTCCCTCGCACCCATTGCCCTTTCCGACATCCCCCCCCCAAGTCTTTCCCTTACCTCTTATGCTGGGCACCCCCATGGCCATGCCACACTGTGAGCCTGCCCCCAGGTGGGTGCCCATCCCCATGCCCCCTCCCCAGGTTTCCACGAGTGGAGCGGGAAGCCGTACTGCCGCCAGGACTTCCTGGCCATGTTTGCCCTAAAATGCCACGGTTGCGAGCACCCGGTGACGGACAATTACCTGTCGGCCCTGCAGGGAGTCTGGCACCCCGAGTGCTTTGTGTGCGCGGTGAGTGGGCATCAGGCCAGGGGGGAGGCGAGGGTGAGCATGTCCCCAAGGCTGTGCCAGCATTCCCCGTCTCCTCCTCCCCAGGAATGCCTGAGCAGCTTCACCAGCAGCTCCTTCTTCGAGATGGAGGGTCGGCCCTACTGCGAGCTGCACTTCCACCAGCGTCAGGGCAGCATCTGCCATGGCTGCGGCCGCCCCGTGACTGGCCGCTGCGTCACGGCCGCGGGGCGCAAGTACCACCCCGAGCACTTCATCTGTGCCTACTGCCTGGGCCAGCTGCAGAAAGGCACCTTCCGCGAGCACGGCGACAAGATGTACTGCCAGGCCTGCCACGACAAGCTCTTCCTCTGATCCCCCAGCCTTGCAGCTGCCCCCCAGCACACAGCCACCCTTCCTGGATGTCCCCGGTATCATCCCCACCATCAACATCCCTTGCATCTTCCCTGCCAGTCCAGGCGTCCCTGGCATTGTCCCTGCTGAGCCAAACATCCCTTGTATTTTCCCATCCATCGACATCCCTGGCATTCCCTGGCATCATCCCTGCTGAGCCAGCTGTCCCCAGCCTTGTCTATGCCAAGCCAGACAGCCCAGGCATCATTCCTTGTCCCCCTCCACCCAAGACATTCCTGGCATTATCCCCGCCAAGCCACATGTCCTGGGCATTGTCCCCTCCACCTGAAGCAATAAAACACCTGTCTTCACCTTTGCTCTGCTCACTGGTGGGTTTGTGGACGCGGCTGCAAGGAGGGAGGGCTGCATCAGGGCCCCAGCTCCCAGGGTGCTGCAAGATGGGGTGACTCTGTCCCGGCTGCCTTTCCCCGGTAACCTGGAGGACGCAGCCCCGGCCTCCCTGGGGGAGCAGCTCAAGCTCCAGCGATGCCGCACCACACGACCCAGGTCCTGCCACCACAGGGCAAAACCTGCCGCTCTTTCCTACAGCGACACAGCTTCAGTAAAAAAGCTGGTGTGAAGCAGAAGCCAGAAAACTGCTTCCAAAAAGGTATTTCTCCAGGTTTACAGAATTTGTTTCTGTATTTGTTTTCACATGCACAGGTGGCTGAAAGTGAAGAGAGTTAACACGGTGTTTCAGCCTGGCTTCAGTATTCCCCAGGAAGGGACGAGCATGTTTTCAGCTCAGCCATACTCTGCAGGGGCAGCCCTTGCTCCAGAGGGCTCCCCCAGGCACGTTTTTTAAGGATGCACTCAGCACTAGAGAAATTACGGTATTTCTTCACTTGTGCGAAGTCTACCAGCCACTAGAGGAGAGGGAAAATTCAGGGAAAGGCTTCCCAGCAGGAAGCCCTAATGCTCTGAGGAAAGTCTACCTCCTGAGCAGCCCCAAGCACCCTGCAAAAACCATTGGGAGCTCAATACAACGCCCAAGAGCACAGCCCTGGCCCTGGAAAAGACACCGGGTCCCAACTGCAAAGCTAAAACCGCCAAGGTGGCAGCCACAGACACACTTTAAAAACTTTATTTATATAAAAAAATCATTTTGTTTCAAAAGCGTTACAAGAGTGTGCACGGAATCAGACAAGGAACAGCTTGTTGCTCCCCACTCCCCTCCTCCCTCGCCCCACTCCCCGGAGAGCCAGGGCAGGGGAGGAGGGGAGGGGAAGCTTTGGTTTTTTTGGTTCATTTGGAATTAAAAATTAAAAAAAAAGAATTAGTGTTTTACATATTTAAAGGAAAAGAGAAGAGTTAGACCCCAGAACAAAACCAAAGTGAGCTGAGGTGGGGCTGGAGCCGGAGAGGGCTCAGCCGGAGCCGGGAGGCGCGCTGGCGGAGGAGCGGGCAGGAGCAAGGCACCAGGTCTGCCTGCTGCAGCCCCCCCGCTCCCCACGCTTCGGGGGGAGCCCCAGGCTGGGGAGGGCTCCCGCTCCAGTTTGCGGCCTCCTACAGAGGCTTCCAGTTGCACAGGGAGCCCACGGGCTCCCCAGAAGGTCACAGCACTTAGTTGTGCCCCCCACTACCACAGCAGAGAGGAGGAAGAGGATGTGTATGTCCAACTCCTGTGGCAGCCCAGTCTCCCCAGGACAGGATGCAGGAGAGCCCTGCACCCATCAGTGAGGGCAGGGGGGCTGGGATCCCCCAAAAACAGGCTTCCAGCCCCACTGCAAGACAGTTAAGGCTCCCGGCAGGGAAGGGAAGTGCTCAGCCCCGCCAGAAGCCCAGGAAACACCCCTTCCCCAGCGAAGAAGCCAGACAGTACGATTCAAAGAGCTATTTCACAGTGGCAAAAGAAAGGCACGTGTCAAGAGAAAGTCAGAGGGGCACCGCCACAGGCAGCGGCGGCGCAGGGGTGAGGGGGGATCCTGGCTCTACCTGCCTGCAGCCCTGCCAGCGCCGGCTCCTCACACCGTGCACCCCAGCAGCCCTGCCGCATCCCCTCCT
The DNA here is from genome assembly GCA_008658365.1 of Alca torda. Classification (NCBI taxonomy): domain Eukaryota; kingdom Metazoa; phylum Chordata; class Aves; order Charadriiformes; family Alcidae; genus Alca; species Alca torda. The sequence goes on along the minus strand of CM018080.1, from coordinate 70,874,313 downwards.
GCCACAGGGACCCATCGCCTCCCGTGCTGGGAAGCCCGTCCCAAGCCCCCCACACTGACCATCCACATCAGGATCCCTCCTCACACCGTCACTGGGTAGGGGCCAGCGGCCCCATCCAGACCCCTCCACAGGATTCAGAGCCAGATCCCCCTTCTTGTGCCCCTGAAGCCTCATCTAGAGCAAAGCAAGAGAAGTTATTGCTGTTTTTCCTTCCCCTCACCCCCTCATGACTCCAGCCCCCCTCATCCTGGTCCCACTGCCACCAGGGAGGGACGCTCCTGTTGTCCCCACAGCCCTGGTTGAAAAGTGATCCTGCACAAAAATATATCCTATAGACAACAACAAAAAAAAGGCGGCGAGTGAGGTCCCAGTCTCTGTCCCTGCAGATGTCTCCAAGCAGAGGGAAAGCATGGGAGAGAAGGCAGTTCCTGGTCAAGGCAGAGATCCAGAGTCCTTTTGCAGCATCCACGCCGGTCGGTCCGGCAGAGTCAGGCAGGAGGGTTTTACTCTCTGGAGGAAGGAGGTGGTGGAGGACAGGGAGGAAGAGTTATCGTTCGAGGTGTCCCAGAATGGGGAGGTGCAGCGGTCTAGAGGAGGCAGAGTGGCCTGGGCTGTCCCCAGGGGACCAGGCCCGGTCATTTGGCTGGCTAGTTGGCACAAACAGTCCAGCAAAAAATCCAAAAATAAGACAAGGTAAAAGTCAGTCCATTCCACCACAAAGAGTTATATATATATATATATTTATATATATAATATATTATCAACCCAAACTGAGTGGAGGCGGAGACGGCAGCTAGATCTTCTGCTGTGGAGAGAGAGAGTCAGAGACATTAGCATGTCCAGAGAGTGAGGGAGCACTGGAGACATGATCACGGCCCCGATGGGTCAGGCAGCGATTGCAGGCAGCAGTGATCAGAGCAGAATTTGGCTGGCCAAAGCACCCCAACAGCGCAGCAGGATCTGTCACTGCTGTTCAGATTGGGCAGGACGCTGCAGGACATACCGACACGGGGGAAAACGCGGCAGCATCCTCCTCCACCTCCTCTACCTCAGGCTGCGATTCCTGCCCCTCCTCCTGCTGCAGACACACGGGGGTTAGTGGGGGCGATGGAGCGGGGTGGGGGTGTTAGTTGCGGGAGCCCAGTTCTCCCCTCCTCCTGCCAGCCGGGACAGCGATGTGTCGCCTGCACCCCAGTCCCGCTCACTCTTCCCTCGTTAGGTAGAGCTGCTTACCATCAACGGTGCTGCCTTCACTGGCTCCATATCTCCGAGGTCACCAGATCGGTCCAGTGTCCTGCTGTGGTCCCTCTCATTGAGTGTGGAATAGTTGTCTGGAGCAGGAGAGGGGACAGTCAGTCACGTCACCTCCACGGAAGTAGCATCATCCCCATAGGAGATGCGAGCTCTGCCCCCTCCCAGCAAGAGTCCCTCTCCTACCTGGTCCCATGTTGCTCATCTGGATCTCCTCCCGGGAGGATTTCTTGTCTACAAGCATGGGAGAACAGCAGATCAGACACAGCCCCTGCAGCCACGAGCAGCAGAGGAAGCACTGCCTGCCCCAGCTAGAGGAGCCCAGACCCAGCTGCAGCACTGTTGACCTACAGGACCTGTGTTAACTACACACATCATTTCTAGCCCTGAAAAGCCATCCAAAGCCCAAATTGATGGCTTCGTGTGCGCAGCTGTGGCTGCCAAGAAAGCCAGGGCTGAAGAGCAGGGAGGGGACAAAGGCCAGCTGTTCTGGGCACCCACAAGGCAGAAGGATGACAGCAGGGACAGGTGCTGAAGGGAAGGCTCATACCTGTTTTTTGGTTCCTGTCGATGAGAGGCAAGGTGCTGTCATCAAATGAGTTGCCCCCCTGGGTCCGAGAGGCATTGCTCAGGTTCACCTGGAGTGTCAGACAGCAACCACTCACATCCCGGCCCAGATGCTCCTTCCCCATCAGCACATCCCACCCCTCCAGCCCCCAACACGGACGGATCCAGGAACCCTCCCACAGCCCTCGAACAAGGGCCCTGAAGCAACCAGAGGGTGTTCCAGAGCCCATGGCTGCACCCGCATCAAAGAGTGGGGGCGGCCTGCCTGGACCGGGTCGGGGCAGCACCCAGGCCTTAAGAAGCAAGGACAGTCCCAGCTTTTGGGAAAGCAACTGAGCCCTGGAAAACCTCGTTCTTCAGCACTGCTACAGCAGCTTTTAGTGCTGCAAACTTTCATGCCTGCAGATCTGCACACTTACATGTGCGACACAGGGCTTAAAGCTTTTACAGAGCGTTTCTTCCTTAGTAGAGGCTTCTTGCTGGCCATCCGCCGAGAAATGGCAGAGGGGACACCTTCGAGGGTCTCCAATCCCACCAGCAAGGTAAGAGCTGAAATCCAGTACTGCTGAGCTCCAGGAACACCCTTCTCCCTGCTGCAGGGCCCTACCTACTGCCCCAGCCACAACAGGGCATCCCCCTTCCCATACCTGGAAATCTGACTTCTTCCAGCCTTCCTTCTCCAGGGGCTTTCGCAGCTCTTTATATCCCCAGACTGTCTGCAAGACGAGGGCGGCTGCTCGGACTTCTCTCTCTGAGCGGTTCCTAGAAATAGGTGAAGGATGAGATGTTTGGAAATACCTATGGCAATGAGGAAGCTCCCGGTGAAGCCCCTCTCTGCCTCTTGCATTGTCCTTCCAGCAGAGCCTACCCAGATTTGTTGATCAGCACCAACTTCTCAATGCCCTGTGTTTCCCGCAGCTTCTTGGCAGCCTCTAGATTGTCTACAATTACTTCATTGATAGTGTTCAGGATTGACACCACTGTGTCCTCAGAGAGGTTTTTGGCTGGGGTCTGCTGGCCTCCAGGCAGGTTCTTCACTAGGTTGGGAATGGCATGTTTACCTGGGAAGGGGAAAGAGCTGGGCGTGAGCAAGCGAGGAAGAGGACTGCAAGGGAAAAGAAATCACTGCAGAAAGATCAGGGACAGGTGAGCAATTTTGACGTCCCTCTCAGTGGAGCTCAGCACATACCACGTGAGGAGAGATGCAGCAGACATCAGGCTGATGCCATGCCCACACACACTCTCTCAGCTGCCAAGATCAGGAGGAAATTCCTGCCTAACCTGGATGGATACGGACACCACGATGTCCTCTCTCGCGCAGCACTCACCTATCAGTTCTTTGTTACGCAAGTCGACAGCCAGGTTGCGCAGGGCTCCAGACGCCGCTTTCACCACTCGCTCGCTGTCGTGGGTGAGGAGGTCAGCGATGGCGGAGAGTCCCTTCTCCTGGCGCAGCGCCGAGCGGATGTACCGGCCGTACTGCAGGGAGAGGCAGAGCACCACCGTGTGACCTGGGTAGGCACAGTCTCTCCCGCTCCCGGTGCTGGGGACACCACTGGAGCCTTGCCACCCACCCTCATCTTGGGAGCTGAGGGTCCTGGCTCCACCCACAGCGAAACCAGACTGCAAAGGTCCCACTGCTGTCCCAAAGCCGCCCTGCAGACCAGGCAAGCAAGATTTCCCAGATAGTCTTTCCATAGACACCAAGAGAACACAGCCCCAGCCCTTCATCCCCAGCCCACAGAAAGGAGGGAATGGCAGGGAGCCGGCTGCGAGGAGGGACACAGACAAACAGCCCTTGGGGAGACACAGCTGTCAGGAAGCACAGAGTCCCTCACAGCACAGGAGAAACCTGGTCCACACCTGAGCTGTGCTGCTGAATGGTACCTTCTTGGGCATAAGCCATGCACAAAGTGAACAGCCTAGAACGGCAGAGCCTTGGCCATCTGCAACTCTGCTGGTACCCCAAGGGTGATGGTCCCTCCTCCCCAAGGCCCCCTTCCCTGCAACACAGATGAACATGGACACGGCCAGCTCCACGAAGCACTCACTGTCCAGCTGCCAGCACACAGGTTCTGAATGGCTCCTGCCGAAGCCTCTAGGATGGCTGGAGTCTTGCTTTCCTTTAGAAGGGAGATGTATATCCGGACCACTTCTGGCTGGAAGAGGAGCTCATAGCCTGCCAGAAGAACACAGGTAGGAAGGACTTACTCAAGGGCTCTACTAGCATCTGACTCAAAGGAGCACTGCTGGGCAGATGAGGCTGGAAGCTTTCACCCAGGCTCACTACTTCCTGGAGGCCGGATCCTTGGTACAGAGGGGGCCAGGCTCCCCCACAGTACCCGGAACCCCAGCTCCAGCCCTGATCAAGGATGCCACGGCTGCTGCAACTCAGGAGAGGTTTGGGCTGAGCCACAGCAGTGCTGCCATCAGCAAGGAGACCTCAATTTCAGTACAACACCCGGCTGAGAAGTACCAAACCCAGGCAAGGGCACATGGTGGGGCAGCAAACCTGGCAGCCGGGTGCTGTGGTAGCAAAAGCCTCAGCTCGAGTGGCCACCAACACCACATTGAAGAAGCTTGGGTTCAGCTCATCCTCAGAGACTGAGCCATGTCTCCAGCTCTCCGCTATGCTAGCAAGCAGCCAGGGATCAGGCCTTCAAGTATTAACTCTTTTCCATGGAAATACACATCTAGAAGTGACTTCTAAAGCAGCGGTGAGACTGCAGTTTATAGTTGCAAGGCCAGGCTTTCCATCTTGCTCTGTCCTCAGCTGTGGTGAGGGATGACTCCAGCCCCCAAAGCAGATGGCTCCTCAAACTTCCACCAGAGATGGCTGCTGACTCTTCCCACAGCCCAGGTCAGCCTGAGGAACCACGATTGCATATTTGAGCTGCTCACAAGGTCGGGTCTGTCCTAAGTTTCCTTGCGATTCTCCTAGCTTGACTCTTCGTACCCCTGGGAGCACCAGGGTCCTCCAGCAACCACAGGTGTTTTGTGGCAGAAGGAACTGAACTCGAGCCCTGGGCTAATGCCCACTGCTTGGCCAGCCAGGGAGGGGCATGACTCACAGCCCTCTAGACAGTGAGACACTTGTCCCAGAGGCTTCTTGGAATGACCCTTCCTCTTGCTCATGCTGGAGAACACTTTAAGGCAAGGGGCTCTGGCTTTAAATCCCACCTGTTCTTCACACCCAGGAGAGAAAAGCAGGCAAGAGGGCAGTTGTGCTAAGGAGAGGCCACCACAGAGGGCTACCCTTCCCAGGGCTGTGTCACCATGCTGTCCCTCAGTCCCTGGGGCAATAGCGCCCTCTGCAGCTCCAGGAAGCCTGTCTTGAGGGTGCGCTGAACTCCTCCAAACACAGCAAGCATCCTCACAACTGTCTGTGGCACAGCTAGTGTTTTAACAGGCGCCTGGGCAGCCAGAAACATACCTCCTCCAACCCAAACCTCTGTCCATTTGAGAGGCTCACTCCAATGGGAGATCAACTCTACCCACTCCTCTCCTGGACTGCGTGTGGAGCAGCAGCCCTGCACACCCAAGCCTTGCACAAACACACCCAGGAACGTACCTTTGGCTGGAGTTGTTCTTTTGGGAAAATCCACTGTATCAGCACCAGGGTCTTCTGGGACCTTTTTACCTTCAAAGGGCAAGCAGAGTGGCGTAAGACACCTCCTCTCCCCACCCATCTCAGCCCAGCAGCTCTTTGCCACTTGCCACAAGAACAAGCCCAGAGGTGAGCTGAAGCTAAGCTACCAGCACGTCCCAGGAGGGGATGTCAAGGTCATTAGCCACACTGCAGGCAGTATGTGCCCAGCTAGGAGGGAACAAAGAGAGCTAGAGAAAGTACCCAATCAAACCATGGAAAAATTAAAACCAAGAGCACACTCACCTCTGGAGAACCATTCGTCTATTGGCGAAGCGGAGAGAAGGACAGGAGAGAGGGGAGGCAGGAGGAGAGAAGTGCCGACAGCATCATGGGGCAGATCATTTGGCAAGAAAGCAAAGGGAAGGGGAAGGGACAACACAGGAGAAAAGGGAAGGTGTGGAGTTAGTGGACATCTATCCATCAGCATCCCACCACCACAGAAACCCACCATTAGCTTGTGTCAAATGCTTTGGGTAAGGCAAGCAGTAGCTCCCAAAGCCAGGGGAGGCATGGACCACTGCGTCTCCAGAGAAAGCTGCAGTTTAGCCTTCACACAAGAGATGCCAGAAGAGGAGCACAGAGACCCCAGACCACCCTCAAGCTCCACTGTAGCAGATCGGTCCTTATCCCACCTCCCTCCATGCTGCTGCCACCCAACGAACCTTTGCCCTTCTTGGCACCAAAGCAGCTCGCAGCATGGGGCCCAGCGTTGTTGGCAGGGGCCAGAGGTGTCTCCTGGTAGCGCTCGGCATGGGGGATCTCACGGTGGACTTGGTAGGACAAGTTTCTCAGCAGGCACACGCAGTTCTCCACCAGCTACAGAGAAAGCCAGATAGTTTGACTTGGCACATGATGGGCACATGCCCATCCCATGTCTCTGAGTGAGGGCCCCTTCACAGCTTGCAAGCCAGAGTCTGGCCAAGGTGGGCTGAACTGGGACCAGGAAGATGTGCAGCTCCATCTCAGATGGAGCTGGAGCACGCCCTCATCCCAAAGCAGCAGGCATGACCAGTTCCGCAGGCATGAGTTCGTACTCTACTGGGCCAAAAATCTCTCTGCCATAAGCACAAAAGGTCCAAGGCAAGTCTCAAGGAAAATTCAAGCCAATGCCTGGTCAAGGGAGCCCTGAGCCAGGGGATACCAGCATGGGGATGAGTGACACCCCCAGACCTCTGTCAGGGGGCCAACACTCCTACTGCAGGCCAAGTGCCAGACACCTCCTGGTCAAACAGGTCACACTCCATGCAGGCTATCTCTTCCCAAGCAGAGATCATAGAAAGGCATGAGCCTGGACTGGGTTTTCCCAAGACAGCCCTGTCAGACCAAATCCCCTCCCTGGGTGAAATTGCCCCCCATCCATTCTTCATCTGTCTGGGGATGAACCCAGCTTCAGCCACCACAAACAGCAAAGCCCTGCTAGAGCTGGTTGACAAGGGCAGGGCTCTACGCATGCCTTCACAACACCCCTGCTGTGGTACCTTGCTGTCTGAGTCCTTCTGGCCGATCTCAGACTGGACGACGTAGATCAGGGCATCCACCAGCCCGTCACATTCCCGCAGCTTCCGACGGGCCTCGCTTCGCTCTGAGCTCACGTTCCTGGCAGGCAGGAGAGAACCGTCATGGGAGAGACAGCTGAGAGCAGGCGAGGAACAGCCCACACTCAGCAGAGCTCAAACCAGGGAAAAACTGCTGTAGCCCCCCTCCACCAAGAAACACCTCCAAAATCAAGGACTGCATCACCAGTAGCTGTCCTAGGAGGACGGCTCCTCCGCAGACCTCCTTTGTCAGTCCCAGAAAGCTAGCAGGAGCAGCCAGGAAGAAGTGTCACAGCAGCCCCAACCCACACCAGCTCTCTGCCAGCAGTTGGTAGCCCCCCTCCCATACCTAAGGCAGCCAGCGGTGTTGGTGAGCACCGACTCCCACTCGAAATGGCGGGGTTTCGAGTCCTCATTGGGTTCCCGCTCCCAGCCCGAGCGGGGAATGACAACCTCATCGGTCAGAGCATGTAGTGCATGATCCACAATGGCCATCTTGATGGAGTCGTGCGAGGACAGGTTCCACAGTGTTCCTGCAATGCCACAAGCGGGAGGTGATCAGTCAGACCATGTGGGCTTAAAAACCCACACTGTGCATCCCTCAACCAAGAGATTATCCCCTCTGCTCCTCCCTGGAGCCATTACCTGTGATGACCTCTGTGAGGTCCATGTCATGGGCCTTCCGCAACAGGCGCACCAGAGCAGGTACCCCGTCACAATTCTTGATGGCAATCTTATTGTCTTGGTCCTTGCCGAAGGAGATGTTCTTGAGGGCTCCACAGGCACCATAGTGCACCTCTTTCTTAGGGTGGTCTAGCAATCCCACCAGCACGGGAATACCCTTCAGCTTGCGCACCTCTGTCTTCACCTTGTCATTACGGTAGCAGAGGTGCTGCAGGTAGGCGGCCGCGTTGGACTTGACGGCGTCCAGCCGGAAGCTCAGCATGGCTATCACCTCCGGCAGCTCTGGCTGGCGCCAGTTACCCGGGGCCGGACCTCCCTTCCGCAGGCTGTCCAGACTGGCCAAGCTACCCCGCTCGTGCTGAGCCAGAGGGGCCCAGTAGTACCGGTCAGGGGCCACTTCATCCACCAGCATGTCTTCATAACTCCTAGGAGAGAAGACAGAAGGCATCAGCACGAGTCCTAGACCTGGGGCGGGGACACTGTGCCCCCTCCAACCCGCCAGAAGATGGGCTGAAGCGCACACAGTCTAGTCTCCACTACCCCGCTGGAGTGCGCCAGGCAGACGCCCATCGGTGCTGGGAGCCAGGCAGCAGAGCAGCACTGGGGCACCTTCCTACTGGGTCCAGCAGGAGTTTGTAGCTGCAGGAGGCCACCTCACACATGTCCCCAGGCCTGCTCAGGAAGCAGGAGGTTGCTCCCCAGGAGAAGACAGCCTCAACAGCTCTTCCAGTCCCTTCCCACCCACTCTCCAGGTTTAGCTTTGGGTCAGAGGCTGGATCCTAGTCTCTGCGTAACCTCCTTGGAGGCAGGAGCCAGCCCCAGAGGCACGAAAAACCATGTGGGCCCGCAGCCACTAGAGGGCAAGTTCATACCACAGCAGATCACTGGGAGAGCAAATCACCCAGGGGCTCCCCAGCCGTTACACCAGCACTGCGTGGGCGCTGCAAGCCCAGAGCCCAGCTTCAGGCCACCCGGTTCTCTGCCACACCGCCTGGCCGTACCCGGACACGCAAGCTGCTGCCAGACCAAGCCACTGCCATTATTTCAGAGCATCATTTTTACCCAGGATGGGGCTCAAACTCTTTTGCCTGTACATGCCTGGTGATACACTCAAGTTGTGCTGCTGCGCAGGGGACAGGCTTAGTCGGGCATCAAGAGACACCCAGGCTCCAGGGATCTGCCCCACTGCTCCCAGCTCTGGCGTGGGGAAGAGCTGTGGTCCCACAGCCCATGCCCTGGGGATGAACGGTTCACCCACAGACCCAGCGGCACCGTGAACGAGCCCAAACAAGCACATGGAAGCTGCAGGAAGTGCAACTAGTCCCCCATGATCCAATGAGACATTTAACGCCCCCAGAACATACACCACACAAAATCACGGATTCTCACCCTATTTTTGTGCTCACTGGCAATATAATCCTTCCCCCACCCAGGCAGAGGAATCTAGCCATTTCCAACAGAAAGGGATGGGAGTGGACTTGGCACTTAAACGGAGGGCCCTGACCACTGCAGTTACCCCTGCTGTGCTGGGACACTGGGAACACACAACCGGGGTCCAGGATGAGGCAGCATCCTCTGGCTCACATCTGTCCTGGCACTGCTCAGCCACTTTCTGAGCTCCCAAATCAGGTGCAGGCAGGGAAAGTCGCAAAGAAGGATGGCAGCAGGTTCTGCTCTTTACGCCACAGCTTCCCCTACAGCCTCTGGTACAGGACTCCCCAAAACCCCTGGCTCCAGGCAGCAGCTGCTTCCACAGCCACATCCCCTGCATGGTGCCACCACAGATAGTGGCACTGGGCTGCGAGGCTGGCTTTCAAGCACGTCCCAACAGGGAAATGCACTGCTTGCCACGTGGCCTGGCTACTAAGAGATGCTGAGGACTCTGGCTGCTCCGGGGAGTCGCTCCCCGCTGCTGCAGCGCAGGGTGCTCCGTGCACCAACACCATCCTCGCAGCAGGACAAGGCAGGAGTGAGATGCAGGCGAGTGGCAGTGCTGCAAACGAGCCACCCGATCCTTGTCAACGCGGCCGGCAGCTGACCCAGCTCCCACGCCAAGACTCACGCACCCAGGGAGCTCCTGCCCAGCCACGAGGGTCCTTCAGTGCCAATGCCCCCCAGCCCCTCCAGGTGAGATGGGCTGGCAGGGAGTGGGGAGCACACCCTGCGCTGCCACTGACCCCCCCTTCCCTCTTCCCCTGCAGAGGGGGAGCTCCGAGAGCCACAGGAGAGGGGACCCGCGCACTTTGTGGCCGATGGCAGCCAGCACGGGCTGCGTCTCTCAGCTCAACGTGCTCTGCCATCTCCCGCATGCCTGGCAGGCTGCCACCCTGAAGGAAGTCATTAACAGCCAGGCCCCTGCTCAAGACAAACATCTCTGAGGCGGGGGGATGCCGATCTCGCCTCTTCCCACTCCTGCGAGCCTGGCGGCTGCGCGTCAATAGTAACTGAGAAGGCAGGGGACAAGCCAAGCTCAACAGCGCCTGGATTCCACAGATTGCTGCGATCTTTATCGGTCTGCCTGGAGAGGGAGAGTCTGCTCATGGGTCGCACCAACCCATCTTCCATAGCCTGCACCATCCCTGCAGGACAAGGTGACATCTCCACCAGGGCTGCTCCTTGGCCGTGCTTGGAAATGGGACCTTCTCCCTTTGTTGTGACGCAAGTCCCCCAGTCTCTTGCCCGGCTGGGGCTCCTGCATCTGGCTCTACACCCGGCTCCTGTTACTCCTGTCCCCCAAGATCTGGAGGGGCAGAAGGAGCACAGACACCCCCCAGCCCAGCAGAGAGGACTCGTGGGCTCAAAGGACAAGCTGTTCAGACTGGGCCATCCAGGGAGGGCTCCTGCCCCTGCGTGCTGGGCAGGAACCCAGAGGAGGTTTGCAAGGCAGAGCCTCTGTCTTGGCTGGCATTTGCTTCTTCCACAGCCCCAGGCTGGGGCGAAGCAGCCTCGGGTTGGACACGCTGCTTAACCCCTTCTGTCCAGGCTGCTCACCGAGGGGACAGCCATGAAACTGCTATCGCTGGCTTCTGCCAGGCGGCTTGAGCGGGTGCAGGCGGCGGGGGGCAACCTTGCCAGCCCTCCTCTAACCAGCGCAGGCTTCACAAGGCGAGGCAGGACAGGGAAATCAATCTGGGTGAGCAACCGCCCCGACTGGTTCAGCACAGCAAGAGAAACACTTGTGCTGGCAAAAGCCGAAAGGACAGACAGAGCTCCTCCTTCAGTCCCTTCAGCAGCCAGGAGCTACCGTGGATTTACAGTACGTGCCTCGAGATGGGTGGATCTCTGATGGGGGCTGGCAAGAGCCTCCTTTCCCTCGGGTCTCTCCCCCTGCCTCTGTTTAATGCCCTAGGAGCTTAACCAGCCTGTGCTCAGCCGTACCTGTCCTGCCCCCACCTCCCCAGCCCCGGGGCACGCAGGAGATGCACATCCATCCCAGCCTGCTGACACAGCCCTCTCCCCATCTCTGGGACCCAGGCTCAGCCCCTCACTCCATTCCTTCCTCCCCACCACCCGAGCCCCCTCCAGCACCCCCCAAGCCCTGCCTGACACCCAGGCAAGCAGAGCCAGCCGAGAGGCTTCAGCAGGCAGCGGCAGTGTTTGTGTGAGAGGCACAGTCGCCACAAGACACCAGGCCACGGGAGTCATGGCCTCAGGCATGTAACGCCCCGGGACGGCCAGCTGCATGGCTGGCAGGGCAGGTAAGGGACCACCAGGACCCTGCTCGGGGGCAGCGGTGGGGCTGTGTCTCAGCAGTTGGGCTGGAGGAGCCGCCAATCACCCACAGACAAAGGAGGGGGAGAAGCTGCTGCTGCCAAACAGGTTGAGCAGCTTCTCCCGCCCTGCCCTGCAGCAGGGACACTACGGGAAAGGCTCCGGGCACCGCGGGGCTGAGCCTCGCTCACTCCAGCCCCAGGCTCAGCTCCGCTCCTGGGGCTGCTCTCAGCTCCCGGAGCCGCATCACGAGGCTGCTGCTGCGGGGCTGCACCGGGCACGCTTCCCAGTGGGATACGCCAGGCCGGGGCGCGGATGAGCCCGCCGTCCCACCAGCAGAAGGGGTGGCAGAGACAAAGGGCCCGGAGCTACATCAGACCGCCCAGTGGAACTCCTTGCTGCAGGACGACCAACTCAATTAGCACTGAGTTTTAACCACCAATTAAGCAGACAATTAGAAGCGGATGCAAGTTTTCTCCTGCATGAGCCACCCTTGATTCAGCTCATGGTATTGTCTCTGTGATCATCCTTCCTCTGAAGAAGGTGAAGTTAAAGGGACCCCCATGGCGTCCAGCGCCTCCTGCCACTTACCTGAGCCGCCGCCGGGGATCAGAGGAGGTCCCTGCCCGCCTGGCCGTGCCGTAGTCAGACATAATCCCGTAGTCCACATCTTCAAAGCCCACACTGCGCTGGTCATCCTCCAGGCCATATGGCTCAGGGTGGAAGTGGTTGAGGTCCATGTTGCTGCCCCCGACACGCACTTGAGGCTGGGGGCCGTAGATGTCCTGGCGGCTGGGGGCCCGGTAGGTGTCCATGGAGGGACGGTAGCGCTCGTCAATGCGGGTGACACGGGACAGGCTGCCATAGTTGTGGTCGCTGCCCGGGTAGCCATCCTCGTAGGGGCGGCCATAGCCATCGGGGTAGTGGTAGTTACGAGGGAGGGTGGCTGTGCCTGGCTGGCTCAGGTAGCCACCGGGGCCCCCGTTGCCATTCTTGCGGAAGTTCCTGTCCATGGTCTGGACGTAGTTGCTGGTGACAGGGGAGTTTTCCAAAGGTAAACCATCCGGCCCCACCGGCACCTGCTGCACCGTCCGGGTGGTGACAGTCTTCACCACCTTCTTCACCTAGAGGGAGGGATGCAGGACATGCTCCCATCAGGAAAGCCACCACGCCCCTGCGTCCCCAGATTCCCCTTCCAGCCCAGCACCTTTCTCCAGGCAGATCTCACACCCCATTGTAGCTCATGGCATGGCAGACATCAGGGCTGCAGCAGCCCAGCCATCGTGGTCCCTGGCCAGAGCTCTGCCCCTCCATGCTCTCCCCAGGCCTGTACCGTGGTCTCTGTACGCCGGGTCGTCCCATCATCTGATGTCTCCACAGACACGACTGACATGGCCCCTTCTGGGTCCTCCTCCATAGTGTAGGTCTCCTCCACAATCTGGCCCGGGTCCTGCATCCTGGGGATCGTGCTGTACAAGAGGTGGCTGTGGTCCTGAGGGGAGCAAGGGACAGGCAGTCAGACCCCACTGCCAGCACCGGTGTCCCTGGAGCCAGCCAGCCAAGAGATCTCACCTCTCAGGGAGCCACAATATGCTCTTGCATGGCAAGGGGTACCAACAATCCCACACCCAACTCCCCTTCATGCCAGGACAGGCACATTAGAGACACAAGTCCCCCTCTCCCAGCTCGGGTGGGGACACTGGAGCCCTGCCCTGCTCCCCCCTCCCGGCAAGCAGGCTGTCAACGGCCCCCTTACCTGCGGACCGTTGAGCTTCAGATCTGGGTATTTCTGCCTTTCCAGGTCAGCATCGCCCAAGAAACGGCCGTTCTGAAACACAGAGCACCACAGCAGGCCTGTTACCGGGCTGATCTCCCACTGCCGGGATCCCATATATCTGTCCACCCCTTCCCTGCCAGGCTCCGAGCAGGCCATCTCCTGCATCTGAGACACCCAACGCACAGCCCACGTGTCACTCCCAGGAGAGCAACACGCTCCGCAGGGGTCTGTGCAATGTGCAGCAAACCACCCCCCATTCCAGCCTGGGGAAGAGTTGGGGGACACGCCATTCAGTGCCCCTCCAGACATCCCAGCTCCCCTGATGGAGTGGCCAAGACCCTTCCCTGCTCCCCAGCATGGCCCTGGAGACCTTCCACATCTTCTGACACAGAGGCTGCAAGCGATGTCCCAGAGGCCACCCAGGACTGCGGGAGGACAGCGCGGATGCTCAGCGGCTGATTGCAGAGTGCTACCATCTGACTCTCTCATGCCCCCCCTCTGCCCACCCCTTCCTTCCCCCGACCCACACATCTCTCCTCGCACCACCACCTTCCACGGACAGAAAGGCACCTGCCTTTCCACCTGCCAGCAAGGCACTACACCACGCACCAGCCCTCCGAGCAGCCCTCCCCAAAACAGAGCCTGGGAAAGCGAGAACAGGAGAGAGACCTCAAGCCAAGGCAGATGAAACCACATTTCCAGCCCCATAGAGCTAAGAGATCTCTCCCAGCCCTGGTTTGGCTGTTTCGAGGACAGACCGAGACTGCAGGGACTTGCCCACCATCACACGAGAGACACACACACTCCCCCACAGCTGTACACCAGTCCCTGCATTTCGGCCACCTTCCAAGAAGCTGGGTGGGATGGGGAGACAAGATGCCCAGGTACTGAACACAGAGAGCTTCCAGCCTTCACAGGACCAAACCAGAGCTGACCTGGTAGCAAAACCCTCCAGGCCGGCTCCTTCTCCCCAGAAGACTCCTGCTGCCAAGGTAGGCTTGCACATCCCCAGACCACCTTCAGCCCCAGTGCACATAGAGCGCCATCGGTGTTCTGAGACCAGCCTAGCCCTCCTCCACCTCACCTACCCAAGGAGGGCCCAAAGGAAGGGAGCCGGGCCCGGGGCTGCCCCCACCGAGGCAGGACTGACACGGACGGGGGCTCCGGGAGCCTCCGCACCCACCTCTGCCGAGGGGGTTTTTTACCTGGTGCCGCCGGGTGAGCGTGCCGTTGGCCAAGCCCGGGCCAGCGTCCTGTGGGGAGACCCGGACTCGTTCCAGTTGGGCTGAGACATGGCGCCGTTCCTCCTCAAGCGCCCGGGTCAGCTTCTCAAACTGTGCCTCCTGCTCCTTGACAGAGGCAAGGATGCTGGCGGTCGACTCCACTTCTGAGTCGTCCATGGGTGATGGGTGCCCAGGACGGGCAGGGCGGGGGGCACAGGGAGGCACAAGCGGAGGCGGCTTGGTGTCAAGGTGAGGGGAAGAAAAGTGACCCAGAAGGGCAGGAGCCCCTCTCTTCACTGCACATGATTTGGGGGAGGAAAGGAGGAGAGAAGAGTGGTCAGAAGAGACTGATTTCATTAAGACAGATTCTCAGAACAAGAAAAAAAAAAAATTATCTTACAGCATTAACACCCCTTCCCACCCACCACCGGAGAGCTGGCAAGAGGGTCTCAGAGCAGCACAGCCCTAAGTGAGACTCAGATGGTCCTTGCCCCAGCATTTAAGCTTGGGGAAGCGGCACTTGGGGGCAGAAGGTCCTCCCCCGCCACACCAAACAGCTGGGGTAGAGCCAGGCTCAGAAGAGCTGCTGTGTCCTCCCTCTTCCCACGAGGGCCCTCCTCAGGCCGCAGGAAAACTTCCCCTGGAAGGAAAAGCTGCCTGCAGCCAGTGGCGGCAGGGAGGGCACGTCCTGCGGCAGAACAGGGCACAGAATGAGAAATCACCCACATCCCATTATTTCCTCCAGGGAAGGGCTGAGGGAGAGGGCTGTGTCACTTCTCTGCTCCCTCCTCCCCAGTGTGACAAGAGGTGGGGAGACAGCCCCAGCTCCACAGCTCCTTCCTACCCAGGAAAGGGGATGAAGTGGGTCGGGATCCCCCTAAAGGGGGCCCCATGAGCCCCTTCGACTACTGCCAAAACTCACCACCCTCCAGGTTCTCACCAGGGCTCTCAGAGCTGCAGCTGCCCCAGGAGGTCCTCAGCCCACAGGTCTAGGGACGGGCATTGGCTTGGACCCTGCCAGCATCCCCTCCCAAAGGAGAACAGCGAACGAGCACACCACAATCAACATATTTTGACAGAGAAAGGCAATATTCTTCCATACAGACCTGTCAGAGGAGGAAGTTCGGGTTTGATTGGCAAAGGCACAGGACAGCCAGGTCTAGACGCAGAGAGTCATGGGGGAGAGAGCCCAGCCACCACAGTGAGGAAGCGGGAGGGAAGAGAGCTGCAGGGACAGCAGGACAGGGGGTCAAAATCACAGTCAAAACAGAGGGAAGGCATGCAACAGAGCAGGGAAATGGGCTCCTCTCTCCCATCCCCCCTTCTCTGAGGGACGGGGCAGTGCCTGGGGAGGGCTGGCGGGGAGGCACACATGGCGCTGCTCCCACAGCGGCCCCCCAGCATCTGCGACTGTTCCCCACCGACGGGGGACCAGCCCAGGCGCAGAGGAGTGGCAAGGGCTCAGCCCTCCGCCCCCCGCGCAGCCGAGTCCCAGCAAGCCCGCCAGAGGTTTTCCCAAACCCGAGCAGTCATGGCAGGCATGTGAGGACTCGTTCGAGCCAGGCAGCCGGCACAGAAGCTGCTTTCCCACGGTCTCCAGCACTGGCTCTGCCCACTCCCCCCGTGCCACCGCCCCGGCGTGGTGGTAACAGTGACCTGGGACCAAGAGCACGGGCAGCGTCGCCCCTCCAGAGCCCCGTCCCATCCACCTCCCACAGCCCCACGCTCCCTGCAGCTGCCTCTCCAGTCCCAGCCTGCAGCAGCAGCTCAGAGCAGGGCTTTTTGATTATTATTTTTTTTTTTTTTTAATTAATTTCCCACACTATCTCAAGTGTATCCAGATCAAATCCTTTCTGAAATGCCTCCCCCACGCCCAAGGAGTCCACTCCTCCCTGTTGCTCTGCCCCTGAAAAGCTTCCCTCTGACACAGGCAGCCCCGGCGCTTATCAGACACCGTGGCACCACCACGATTCAGCCCGGCACCACCACGATTCAGCCCGGCAAAGCACAGTGGATTTTTTCCAAGCCCTTTGGAGGCCGCCTGCAGCGCACTGGAACATCTGGTCACCGCCACCCTGTAATCTGCCTTCATCAATAAAAAAAAAAACAGTTGTTCCACCCGTGCCCATGCGGTGTCCAGCAAGAGACGAAGCTGTGGCACATGCACACCCGCTCCAGCTCCCTGCCCGACGTGGGCTGGAATGCCTGCCGGCCAGTCCGCGCCCCAGCAGGAACACAGCCCACCACTCTTGGCTCAGGAGCCCAAGCAGGCTCTTGGAGGCTCCCAGACATGACTCCTGGCTCACGCACGCAGCTTTCCACTCCTCCCACCTTGCAACAGGTATGCCCTAAGGCTTTTTCAACAGATTGACTCCCCAAGCCTTGTATGGAAATGCAGGGACAGCTCTGACCCTTGCTGCTCCCAGGTCTCACCTGCCTCGTGGATTTGCAACAGAGATCCTCTGAAGGAGAGGCCTGGTGCCTCCCAGAACGGTGCCGACACATCCCACTTCTCACCCTTGAGTCAAACACTCCCCACCTTTGGTGGGCAGCCACCCACTTCAAGCAGGGACGCAGGTCCTCCACCTTCTGGGACTCACTGAAGGCCACTGTCAGCCCCCACGGACGCAGGACTCCAGCCCCATAGAATCTCGCTGCAGGGGGGCTGCTGCAGCCAGCCTGGACCACTGACCCCCTCCCTCTCCCCCAAGAAAGGGGAGCATCTCCTTGCCACATCCCAAACTTCTCCAGCAGGTCAGGGGATGGTCCGACCACCCAGACATCCCACACCACTGGAGCATCCAGAACTCCAGCCAGAAGCCCCATTGGCTTGTTGCAATTCCCTTCCAGAGCGGTATTTCACCAAGCCCTTTTAAAGAGAGGAACACCCCCTTGCAGAAAAGGCTCCCTCCACAACATGACCCTGCCCAAGTAGCTGTGCTGCTATTAATGGCTGCCCAGCCTGCCCTTGACAGTCTCTACGCAGAAGAGGCAAGTTTTTGGGGTGCATGAGGATGGAGGCAGCATGCTGGCCTCGTGGAGAGATTTAGCTGAGCCCCTGCTCTTGTGAACGGGCTCACTTGCTTGCAAGGAGCCTCGGTAGTGAGCAGCGAGCACAGACCAGCAGGGTTTGCCTCTGCGGGAAGGCACAGAGGAGAGACAACCACCCCATGGACTCCTCCGGCCCCACATGGCTGCCAGGCGGGCCTTGCAGCCTCCCCAGCCCCGCATCCCCATCTCTGCACATCCCCTGGGAACACGGCCCGGAGAACATGGAAGCTGACAATGAAACTTGCAGGGCCGTTAAGGGCCCCAGATAAGAGGCCAGAGCAGCTGCGAGGCTGTTTCCTTCCCGTCCCTTCCACAGGGAGTAAACACAACAGCAGGGGGAAGGAACAGGACAGGTCCCTCGCCCGCCAGCTCTCCTTGTCCCCTCGCACTCAAACGTCCCTCCAGCCCGGGCGGGAGGAGGTGCGGGAACACACACGGCCACCAGGTCGGGGCAGAAAAGCCTCTGGGAGAGGGGGCAGCCAGGCTGTGGTGGAGCCCACGGCTCTGCAGACTCAACACCAGCCAACTGATGCCCAAGAGTGGCCACCTGAGGGTCTCTCCACAGGTCGGGCCACGATCAGCAGTGGGGCAGGGGCTCTTCGAGTGCCTGGCGCCTGCCCTGCATGCAGGGCTGTCACCCCTGCCCCAAACAGCAGCAGGGCTCCATCACGGGCAAGGGGTGCCAGCAGAACGGGGTGCCTGCAGCCGAGGGGCTCGCCCAGCTCTCCTCCTGCGGCCTCCCCCACCAGGACACACCACCTCCCTCCGCTCTCCTTCCAGCCATCTACTCTTCATCGATCCAGGATTAAAGACATAATTACCAAGCAGCAGTGCCAGTCCAGGGAGGTTAGCAAGCGCCGTCCCCAGCTCTCCCCAGACACACGCCAGCGCCATCCCGGGCTGGAGCGCAGCCGTTGCCTTACAGCTGGCTAATACACAAACCCCAAACAGCCACTCAGCCCTGCGCCCCCCCAGATGTGGAGAATCTGCCCCAAATTCCTCCTGACATGGCTCACACAACAGCATTGCGGGGACAGGGGCTTCCTGGGCACAGCAGAACCCCTCACCACCTCCCGGTGCCAGCTTGGGCACTGGTCACCTTCAAAGCAGGACCAGGAGGGGAGGGAAGAGGAGAGCCTCAGCCAGCAAGATGCTTGTGACAGCTCGAAGCCAAATACGCTGGATCCCGCAAGGGTGAAATTCCAGGGATCACTTTGCGCCCATTCCCCCTCCCAGCCTCTGAAGATACAACTACAGAGCATTTTTCCAAAGCCAGACCCTGACCATCTTTGAGGACGGCTGCATGAAAGCCTTTTCATCATGAGAGAGGCACTTGCTGACACACCCGTTACTTAAAAACCCCAGCAAGCCAAAAATATTTCAGCTGGCTCGTTCAGGGCAAAACAAAAAGCCTAAAGTCAAAACACACCCCGGAGCAGCTTCTGCCCCAGGGCAGAAGAAGCACCAGAGACCTCCCCGATGGCTATCAGCAAGAGGGGACTGCCAGGGACCAACGCAGCTACCCAGAAAGCTTTACATCCAAATCCCTCTGGCCTTATCTCATCTCCTGGCTTCCCAGCACCAGCACAACCCTGTGCAGCGCCCAGAGGTCCTGAAGCCAGAGCAGGTCCACCAGAGATATCCAATGCATGGTGCCCTCAGAACCCCCTGGCAGGGAGACAGCCACGTGCCGACGTGCATGCACAGAGCTTCCCTCCACAGGTACCCACCATAACCTTCCTGGCTGGACTCAAGGCTTGGTAGTAGCCTGAAAGACACCCTAAATCTTGACCAAGACCTCCAAAGCTCTTCCACTGGGGGCAGCTTTGACATGGCACATTTTTCCAAAACCCCTTGCCCCTCCTTCTGGGGAGGACTGCCTTCCCCCAGAACAAATACTTTGCCTGGAAAAATAATTTCCAGGGCCAAACCACTGCCATACCCACCTAGGGTTGACCTGCACCCTCCTCTGCCGGAGGATGGAGCTCAGGCCTTGAAGGCTTCCCACCAGGAGTGCCTCCCCACCAGCCACGGAAAGATTAACGCCGGGGCCCAGACCAAGATGGCAGATGGGGAATTGTACACCACAGGCCGGGGAGAACCAACAAGATCTGGCAGATAAGACATGGGCAGGAGGTTTGACAGGCAGCACCTGCTGCAGCACAGGGGGTCTCCAGTACGCAGCCCCCACCTGGGTCTTTCCAAGGACCTGCTCCAGCCCCGCTCTGTGCCCTGAGTCCCCAGACAGCTACCACACAAAGGTCCTGGGATGCCTGGAGCTATGGCCACTCCCTCAGCATGGAGGATTTTGGGCAAAGTTCAACCCAGGCACCTACAAAGCCGTAAGCCACCTCTGCCACATCAGCCGTGCCTCAGCTCCCTGCCGAGACACTCCAGGCGCTCGCTCCCGACAGCCCTCTGCCACCGGGGAGGGGGACAAGCGTCACATCGGCTCTGACAAGTTCTGGCCTCCCCGCAGCTTTGCTGCTTGTTTGTGCCCCCCGGGCACCTGTTAAGCAAGTGGCAAGGTTTGTCACCATGGGCGGACACCCCTCGTAGCCCCCCTCGTCCAGCTGCTCCCCACCAGCCGTGGCCAGGGCCAGGAGGGATCCAGCCGCTCGCCCGGGCTGGCTGAGCCCCTGCAGGGACACCAGGAGCCCCGGGCTCCCACCAGGCTGAGGAGAGCCTGAGGAGCTCACTCCTGCTCCAACACAGTCCCCAGCACCCAGGAGACAAGAAAAACGGCAGCATCGCTCAAATAATTTGCCTCGCCCTATCAATTTGAGGGACTCTGAGGAGAGCCAGCTGGCTGCCTGCCCTGCAAAAGCCAGCATCAACAGCCCTCAGCACCAGACTCCCAGTCCTCCAGAGAGAGAGGAAGGAACAAATTCTCCTGGTTCCAGTTGCCCATCATGATGCACTTAGAAAAAACAGAAACCCCATCAATAATTCAAGCCTGCAATCGTCTGAGCGCTCGCAGCGCATTACACTTGCTTGCTCTGCGCAGGTTCCCAGCCCTACTAATTCGCCACAGGCTTCTGGTCAGTCTCAATTAGCTGAAAAACAAATGTGCCAACATCTTTGGCATCTTTCCACCCCCCTGCACACAGGGTCCAGGCTCACGCATCAGTCGTTAGACCTCAGCCTGCCCGAGGCAGCAAGCACTAACGCTAGCCAAGGCGCAGCAAGCCAGCAGGCTACCGGGCAGAACGCCCACGGGCCCAAGCTCATCCCTGTCTCACCCGCTTCTGTGTTCAGTTGAGGAGAGCACAGCAGCCCTCAGCCCCGGGGGGAAGCAGCATGGCTGATGGTGGGCAGTAGCTCCCACATCCCCACGTGGGCGATGGGAGAGTTTTGGCCGTGGCTGTTTCCCTCCCGCCGCCCCAGAGGTGGGGACGTGCCCGCCGCCGGCGCTGCCAGCTCCCACCGCAGACCAGCACGCCGGGGAGGGACCCGCCTACCTGGGCAGATGCCTCCTCGCTCCAGGTTGTGCAAGCCACCCTCCTCACGCTCCCCAGCCCACTCTGCCCAAGCCCTGCCAGACCCCACTGCCGGGGAGAGGGTCTCCCATCTCCCAGTGAGGGGCTCGGCTGCCCCCTCAGCCCCTGGCCCCGCAGGAAAGGGCTCTCCCCAGAGGCAGGTCTTGGAGTGCAGTCACAAGGGACTTTGGCCGGGCTGGTGGGGTGGCCAGCTGGCCCTCCCTGGCCAGGAAAGGGCTGCTCCCGCAGGCGGGTCGGACGCTGCCTTGGGCGCCTACCTGCCCCAGCGGAGCCCCACCTTTGGGGGGGGGTGGGGGGGTGGAGCCCCGCCCCAGGCAGCGGCAAGAGCAGCCGCCGCGGGTGTCAGCGGGAAGGGAGCCGCTCGCCTCCGCCCATCGCGCCCAACTGGTCGGACCAGCAGCGGGTCCGCCACCTGGGCGACCTCGCCTGCCGCCCCCAGCGCCGGGGACGAAGGCCACATCACCGCGCCGCGAAAGCCTCCCTCCCGAGGGAGTCACCTGCGGAGATGCGGGCAGGGACGCGGCACCGCACCTTATAAGGGAGCGGGCCAGCAGCCAGCCGGGACGATAAGGAGGGAGCGATAAGGGCAGGGTGGGGCCGCCGGAGGGGAGGAAACAGGCTGTGTCCTTCCCTCCCAGCAAGGGCAGGGGGCCCAAGAATGCACCATACCCACCGGGTCTGAGGGATGGGTCCGGACACAGCTGGGGGCTGCGAAACACAGCGGGCGATCCCCTGGGACGGGGTCTGTCCCTGGCCTGGCTGAGGTCACCACGATGGGTGCCGTTGGCTGCCCCGGCAGGACAAAGAGGGAGAGGCAGTGGAGCAGGGCCGGCGGGAGAGAGGGGGAGCATGGGGCTGGCCGCAGAGAGCAAGGCTTGTTGTGCTGGTATGCTAGCAATCCGGCCGCGGGGCAGCTGTCCTCCCAGGCAGGCGAGGGGGCCGCTTGCCCCTCTCTCCCGAGCATGGCCAGGGCATGGCGCAGGAGGAGGCTCCTTCCCTCCTGTCCGGGCCAGAGCAAGACCCCCCCGGAGGGCTGGGGGAGCTGCCGGACCCCTGCACCAGCCGGGGAAGCGCCGCCTGCTCCCTTGGCACCACAGCAAGTGAAGGGAGACTGAGCTTCCCTCGGCACTCTTGGGGAGGAGAGGACAGGGTCCCTCCCAGCAGGAAGGCAGCCAAGCCACCAGGCTCCAGGCGGACACCGTCCCCCCGCAATCCCCAAGCAGGACGGCCACAGGGCCACCCTGCTGCCCCCAGCCACCCCAACGGCCCCACGGGTCCCCCCACCCTGGGGACTGCCACAGGGCAGGGGTCCCTGCGGCCCCTCCGTGCCAGGGGGGCACCAGCCCCACAGCTCGCAGCCCCCGCCCCCGGCCCAGGAGATCTGCGTGTTGGGAGCCCTTCAGCAGCACAAAGGCGGCTCTCTCTGCTCTGTGGGAATTTGCAGCTGAGCGCTCGGCAGGGACAAAGGGATTTCACAGCAGATCCCGGCCGGCCGCTCTCCCCCCGGCGTTCCCGCTTCCTGTCACAGTAGCGCCAGGCCTCAGGGGCGCAGCGGCAAACAAACACCCAGCGCCGCGCTCTGGGAACGCGGCCAGAGCATTCCCGGGGCCGGCCGCGCTCCAGCGGCCAGCGGGCTCCTGCTTCGCCTGGCAGCTCCTGGGCTGGGGGGGGAGGGAGCAGCCCCCCAGCTCCAGCTCCGCCACCCCAGCCCCAGGCACACGGCAGAGCTGGTGGGACACAGGGCAGTCACCGTCTCCTTGCTGTGCCCGAGGAACGGCAGCCACCGCGATGGGGGACATGAAATGTCCCCAGGGCTCGGTGGGACCCCCGGCGTTGTGCTGAAGGTCAGTGCTGCCCCCAGGCTCAGCCACACCAGGACCCTGCCCTTCACCCCATCTCTCCCCCACCACCCACCCACCGCCCGGCTGAACTCTCCCATTCAGCTGCCTCTCTCCTGCAGCGAAAATAAACAGCGGCCCGGCTCTGCAGAGATAAGGGCTGTGCTAGCAGCGCCCAGGGAGCAAAGTCCCCCTCCATTAAACCGGAGGTGGCAGCACCAGGGCAGCTGCTCCCCCGCCGAGCCCGAGGGGAGGGATGAGGGCATGGCAGACAGGGTGAAGCTGCTATGGCACCCCGTCCCAGGGGCAGATCCAGCTCCACAAGGGCTCACATCTGCTGCTGGCTGCCCCCCACGGAGAGGGGCCACACCAGCGGCCAGCATTGCCAGTGGGATTAAGGGAAGCCTCCCTCCCCGGGACCACGGGCACAAGCACCCACAGCTGCCTGCCACCATGAACAGGCCCTGCCAGCACAGCCCGGGACATGGTGCGGGAGGATGATCTAGTGCCAGCCCGGCACCCGGACACAGGGATTTGTGCCCCTTCCCCGGCACAGCAGCCTCACCGCAGCCCCTGTCCCTCTTCCCAGCGAAGCGGCCTGAGATCATTTCCTCCCCCGACACCTGTGGCCAGGCTGGTCCCCAGGGCCCAGCCCCGGCTGCTCGGCTCCGACTGGCGCAGAAGGGCACAGGGGATGGAGGCACAGCGGGAATCCCACCCCCAGCAGTGCAGAGCCGCACAGGGCTCTTCCGGGGAGTGCCAGGGCCAGGGAGCAGCCGGTGCTATCCACCTTCCCCGCAGGGAGCACGCAGGTCACCGAGGAACCAGGAACATGGAAAGGAGCAGGAGGCCAGGGTCCCCCCCCACACCAGCAACCCCGGGGGGGTGTGTGTGTGTGTGTGTGTGTGTCTCCCTGCGCCGGGGTCACCCCAGAGGCAGACAGGGCTCCCCTCCCTCTGCCAGACGAGTCCCACACCTCTCCCCACGCCGAGCAAACAGGCCGGTGGTGAAGCAACGCTCGGTGCAGGAGCAACACGGAGGGAATTGCCGAGATCAGGCCGAGCCGCCCTCACAGGGGCAGCCGCCCAGGAGAAGCAGGACCCCTGTCCCCCGCCTCGCCCGGCCAGCCCGGGCTCCCCGAGCAGGCAGGGCGGGCACCGGGCTGAGTCACAGCACAAAGCACCCAGGGGCCGGGCTGAAAACCCCAGCGCCATTCAGCATGACCTCATCAGGTGCCCTGCTCGGTAATTGCATGTGTGCGTCGGCGCTCAGAGAGGACTTGGAGGGCCCTGCCAAGAGCAGTAATGAATGGGTGAAGAAAAGCCACCAGAGAAGCATCAGGCAAGAGCCAGCGACTGAATCAGAGCTGGGGGCAGGGAATGGTGGCTGCTGCCCTGCCGATGGGCTGTGGCAGGGTCACGGCACAGCCCTCGCAGTGCTCCGAGTGCCCGCCAAGGTACACGCGCAGGCTGGCTGAGCTCAGAGGGATGGCGGGGCATCATCCCACCCCAAACTGTCCACTGGTGTCACATCTGGCTACTGCTCCCCCCACCCACCCCTGAGAAGCCGCTTCCCAGGCTCCCATGCGAACCGAAGGGAAGGAAACCTGCGTTTCCTGGTCAGACGGGAGATGACATCGTGACTTCCCTTTCCCCTAAGCTCTAAACACAACGTCCTGCCAAGGGCCGCTCCCCGCCGCCCCGGCCCACAGGGAGACGCCCTGGAACGGGGCCGGGAACAGCAGGCACGGGCACCAACACCACCAGCCCAGTCGGCATGGTCCACCCAGCAGACCAGAGCCCAGCCATCTTGCTGGGAGTGTCCTGCCTCCAGGGAACACATAGGAGGGCTCCTCGTCCATGGTGGTATCACATTCCTGCCCAGGGCTGGAAGCATCCTACAAGCAGAGGGTGGAAGATGCCATCTTCCAGCCCCAAGAGGACACGTCTGTGTCCACTGTGCCCTAGAGATGGGCTTGTTACCTGCAGAGATGCAGCGGCACCAACACCGTAACTCTAGCATGACGCCTGCTCACCAAGACTGCACGAGACTGCTCTCCAGCCTCCCCTCACACACCCCATCGGCCAACGGGCACACACAGACAAGGCCACTCCATGCTTTGTGGTGTTCCCAAGGCTCCCAGAGTCAGGACGGGGACATTCCTGGGAAGCCGAGTCACAAGCCCCCCTCACAGCATAAGAGTGCTGTGGCAGCTTGGCTCCCCCCGGCCCATCTACCCGCCCTGCCCGAGGTGGCTCCTCTTGCTACCGAGGGAAGTGATTCTCCACCCAGGCCAGCTGCTGGAGACAGACACCGGGTAGAGATCAAAGGAGAGGAGGTTTCCCCGTTTGCCGCACTGGTGTGCTCCAGAGGGGAGCTGCAGGGCCCCGGGAGCTCCCTCCTGCAGGTAAAAGCAGAAGGGAAAAAAAATGGCAACAGAGAGGAAGGAGGGCTACAAAGCCGGCCTGGAGCAGGCAGCCTGCCCACATCAGAGAGGACTTCTCCCAGAGGCAGCCCGAGGCTGTCCCCCTCCTCCCCCAGCAGACCCTGGTTCGCACCACACGGGATGACATCCCCCCGGAGCAAGCCCGCCGCCCGCGCCAGGCAGCGCTGCATGCACCAACACGCTCGCAAGAATGCGTTACTCCACTGGGCAAGGGGCCTGCCAGCGGCATGCAAACACGACTGGTGACCCACCCTTCCAGGTCGGAAAAACTCGTCTTTGCAGTTCCACACACTCCCTCCCTGCCACCCCCGGCAGCCGCCCACGTGCGCGGGCTGCCCCGCGCCACCATCGCCCCTCTCCTGTGGGGCAGGAGAGAAGCCGAGAGCCCCCGTGGGGAACCAGCCGAGAGATCTGGGAGCCCTTCTCAGAAAAGACCAGCCCGAGCTGGGGCGAGAGGAAAACACGTCAGCTGAGGACAGCGAGACGCCTTCCTCCTCCTGGCCAGGGTGGGAATCGGTTCTCCATATTCGTGTACTCTGGGGCTACCTGACTGCCACACTGGGCCACCTCACCCCTGGGAGGGAGCCCACTCCCCTGGCCCCAGGTAGCTGCTCTCCTGCCCAGGAGGAGCCAGCTCGTGAGGCGAGGGGGGAGGGCAACTCCCCTTGCTGCCAGCCCCCTCCGCCATGTCCCGGCTGCTTCCACCCTGGCATGGTGCCAGCGCCAGGGAAGCATCCGAGGCAGGTATGGCTGAGGCAGGTAGGGCCCACGCCGCTTCCCGGCGCCCTGGAGGGGCCGGCAGCAGGAAGCCGATGAACTTTGAGCAGCATTCGCTATAATTGGGGCCAACGCCCAGAGGAACGGGAGCCGTTGGGGCCAGGACGGAGCCACGATAACAGCTCCTGCCCTCGCATGCAGGAGCCTGGCACGCTGCTGCCACCAAAGCCAGCCCACCCAGGGCCATCCCAAAGGGGATGCCCTCTTACCAGCCTCAGATGTTTAAGAAGTGCTCCCAGTATGGCACCAGCACCCTGGCCAGGCTGTAGGAGAGTTATTCCCAGGGCTCACACCCCAACCCCGCTTGCCCAGACCCTTCCCCGCTTGCACTGGAAACCCAGCCACCAGTGGCCTGGTCCGGCACGCCAACAGCACAGTTTTGTGAAGCACTGTGGCCAGACAGCACGCCTGTGATCTAGATGATCTCTAGAGGTCCCTTCCAACTCTGAAAGATTCCGTGTGCGCCTTCTGACACCCCAGCAGCACCCCGACCGTCTCAGGGCCACTCCCGCCTTCTGCCACACGGGCCAGGGCTGTGGTTCCACAAGAGCAACCCTGCTCTCCCATCAGCACAAACATCTGGGCAATGAACTGCTAAAATTAACCTTACAGTGTTAGCTCAGCCTGGGTCAGGTCCCAGGCCCACGCTGGCACAAGCACTTTTGCTGGGAGCAAGAGCTCTGCAGCACAAAGTCCCCATGGACCTGCAGCACAAGGCTGGAGACAGAGGGACAAGCTCCTGGGCATCCGCTGCTCCCCGTCACTGTCCCCTTGCAGGAAGCTCACCTCCCTGCAGGCAGAGGAAGCTGGCACGGAGGCTGCCCGCAGAGAAGAGGAGACTGTTCGCTCCCACCCCATCCCAAGGTGGGTATCCCACTGCCGACCTCCCACCCACAGCTGCTCCGGGCTGGAACAAGCAGAGGGAAGCAGCAGTGATGGGCACCTGGGTTAAGGGTTCACCCATCCTGGCGCCGTGCCTGGCAGCTTGTGCTCCTTAGTCACCGCTTTGCCCCCGCGCCCAGCAGCCACCTCATCTCGCCCTCCGCGCCGCACTGTTGTCACAGTTCCCCTCACGGGGAAAACTCTCGCTTCCTCCCCAGGGAGCAGGACTCCAGGAGGACCACAGGGCACCCACTGCCACCCCGAAGGCTGTGGTCACTGGGGAATACGACAGAGCAAATTACTCCACCGGTCAGCCCCCGTGCGCAGCAGTCACCAGGCAGGGTAAGCGCAGGGACTGCTGAACCAGCAGCAGGCAGCACAACACCCACAGCCGTCCCGGGACGGAAGGAAGGCAGATTAGCAACAAGCACAAGACAGGCAGGAGCCGGACAGAGTCATTGGCCTGCTGCTGGGAGTTTCCAGCACAAGAACTGGCTTTAAGAAACAGTTTCCCCCCCCCTCAAACAGCCTCCTTGGACGGTAGGAAGCAAAGAGAAGGTTGTGGCCACCTTGGGGAACTCGAGGACTTTGGTCGAGAGCCCATAAATCCAGCCCCTTTCCAACAGCCTCACGCCAAGATGCATTCCTGCACTCTGTGCCAGAGGACAACCTCCTCCGCCGCCAAGCCCTATGTCACAGCAAGGAGCTGCCTGAATCACCCAACAGGTTTGGGTTTTGTCATCGCATCCAGGCAACACCTGCTGCCTTTTATGGACCCGCACCAGCCCCGCGGTTCTGCTCCTCGCTGTTGGCGAGGCAGGGACAGAGGAAAGCCACCACGCTGCAGAGAGCGGGGTTTGTAGAGCCAGGAGGAGAGCTCTGCACTTCCCCGGAGACGGCACCACCACAGTCTTGGGAAAGGGCTCCGTCCTTGCCAGCAGTAAATGAGAGACAGTCATGAGGGGTTGTTGGGAAGAGAAACCAAGAGACTTAACCAGCACTCTCCCCTAAGGTCACAGACACTGGTAAGCTATTTTGAGAAGCCAACAGCCTTCCAGGCATGGTCCAAGCTATGCTGTTATTTTCTGGGTGTCCTAAAGCCACCCCAGTGCAGATACAATGGACCAAAGTCTTATCTCCATGCCAGAGGCTGGAGGAGGGAAGGGATGAGAGGCAACCCAGGGACAGAAACACCAGCTGCATGGTCTGGGCTTCGCCATCTGACTCCCAGCCCATCTTCAGGGAAGGGATGGCCTCGAGGGCTCCTCAGCCACAGAGATCGGGGCCTGACCTCCGAGTCGGAAGGGAGGAGGCTCACCCCTCTGCTCCACTACGCGAGCGCTTTCATCCTCCCACCCCTTCCAGGAAGGCTCTGCACAAGATTCCAGCAAATGCTGCACATTGCGAAGGACAGTCGTTTGCATGTAACAGAGCACCAGCCGAGTTCAGTCAAGTGGAAGGAGACTAGCTTCTTAAAAACTGCTCTTTTTTTTAAATTTAAAGTGCACAAGTAAACACCGACAGGTAAGAGAACCCGCCTCAAGAAAGCCCTGGCAGCAGGATGAGCAGGCAAGGCAACTGTGGGGAGACCAACGCTTCCCCTGCTCGGGCCCTTCCCAGCACAGGGTTTTGGGGGACGCTGCCTGCTCTCCGTCGGGAGCCCCATTGGGCTCCGCTGACCTGTCACACACAGGGGCGTGTGCTGTGGGCACCAGCGTCTGCAAGCCACCGGCCAGCCGCTCGCCCCCACCTTGCCACATCCAGCAGAGCTTCTGGGAGAAGGAAGAGCGAGGCACAAAAAATGGGAGCTTCAAACACAAGCTGTGACCCCTCCTGTGGGGTTCCCAGTGCGCCTGGGTGCTAGAGGTGCCAAGTTCTCCCTGCAAAGCCAGGGATAAGCCTGTTCCCAGCTCCATGCTGAGGAGAGGTCGGCCAAGTCCCAAAGCATCTGCAGAGTGCAGGAGGGACATGGGGTGGGACTGCGGGGAGCTGTTAGACCCCCTCACGACACTCCACATGCCCAGGCAGCCCCACGCGTACCCAGACGCTCCCCCCGGCTGGGCAGGAGCCTGCGCAGGGCTGGGTGACATGGCCCCGGGACTGGAGCCCCCAGCCCTGCCACCAGCCCCCCACTGGGGCAGGGGCTGACCAGGCCCCCCAGAAAATGCCCCATTACCCGCACTGGTCCATGGATGAGCCTGGGCACCGGGCCCTCACCGGGGAGGGAGGCACCTCCAAGAGGCTCCCCCCCCTTTCTAACAATGGGAGGAAGCTTTGTTGTCCATGCTCCCCCAGGCTCCAAGCCCAGGGGCATAATGAAGGTGCCCCATGTCCCTCCTGCCGGGGGCGAGCACACCTGAGCCCCACGGACGCCAGAAGCCCCCACGACAGAGAGACACCTAAAGTTCCACACATTTGCCCCAAGCGGCGTCTCGCCTCGGCGGGGCCGGGCGGAGGAAGAGCAGCTCCCAGGCCGCAGAAGGCCCCGCCGCAGGTCACCGACCGCCGGCACAAAGGGCGCTGGGCAGCGGGGGGAGGGGGGGGGACGCGATGACAGCGGGGCCGGGGGGAGCCGAGGGGGGCCGAGCTCCGCGCCCCGGGACCGGCCTCCCCCCAGCACCGCGGTGCAGCCCCGAGCTGCGGCCAGGCACTCCTGGGCTCGGGTCCCGCCGCCCCCGCGCCGGACCCCCCCGGGCACGCCGGCCCCGACAGAACAAAGGCGGGTCGTACACCAGGGACGAGCCCGTCCTCAGCCGGGCAGGGGCGAGCCCAGGCGGCCGGGACGGGGCTCCCCGGGCCGCCCCACGACTGAGGCGGTGGCCAGAGCCGAGCCCCGGCAAGGACCGAGCCCGCGCCCGCGCCGCGGCAAGGAGGGGAGCGGGGGGGGGCCCGCCGGTGCCGGCCGCGGGGAGCTGGCACACGGGCGGCCTTTGTTCGGGGCAGGGCGAGCGGCGGCGGGCCGGCACCGGGGGGAGGGAGCGGGACAGCCGCCCGGCCCGGCCGCCTTTGTGTCGCTCCCCACGGGCCGGGCCCCGCCAGCGCCGGGCCCCACCACCCCGGCCCGGCCCGCGGCTCCGCCTGGCATCGAGCTCCCGGGCACCGACCGGCGTCCGGGGCCCCGGCACGGACCGGAAAGCGCGGTCGGGCGCCGGCCCCGGCGGAGAGCCACGGGGAGGGCGAGGGCCGTGCCGCCCCTCTCCCACCGCGGGGGCGTGCGGCGCCCGGCAGGCGCCGGCCCACACCAGCTGCGCGCCACCCCCCTCCCCCTTTCCCTCCCCCGGGCGGGCGGCAGCGGGGACCGAGCGCGGGACTCACCGTGGCCGGGTTCCTCGGCGGCGAGCGGGGGGGGGGGGGCGGTCCCGCCCCGCGGCGGCGGCGCGGCCGCCCGGCCCACTCCGCGGGGACCTGGCGGGGCGGGGAAGGCGTGCGGCGGCGCGGGGCAAGCGGTGGCGGCGGAGGCGGGCGCCAGGCGGGCGGTGGTAGCGGTCGGTCGGTCGGCCGGAGAGTCCGCGGTCGGTCGGGCCGCGCCGTGCGCCCCGCGCGCTCCCGCACCTAAAATGGAAGTTGCTTCGGCGGCGCGGGGGCGGGGCGGGGCGGGGCCAGGCTCCGCCCACTGGCGTCAGCGCGGCCTGCGCCAATGGCGGGCGCAGAGCGGCGCGGCCGGCGCGCCAATGGGCACCGGGGGGCGGGGCGGGGCGGGACGGGACGGGACGGGACGGGAGCGTGGGGGGCACGGCACGGCAGAGAGGGTCGGTCCCGGTGGTTTGTCCCCCCGTGGGGTCGGTCCCCCGTGGGACCTGCCCCAGGGGGTGCGTGTCCCCCAGGCGGGGGTCTACCCTCGGTGGGACCCCCCTCCGGGGAGCGGAGCTGCTCGGGGGATGAGGTGCTCCTCGGGGCACGGGGTCTGCCAGGGGCTGACAGCCCAGCACCCCCCGGCACAGAGCCCCCTCCCAGCCTGTGCCGCCGGAGCAGGGAGAGACGAGTGACCCCATCCAAGGTGGAATTTGCCCAGAAGTAGGATGCGGTGGGAGTCAGGCTGAAGACCCACCCAGGGGCCACCCTCACCCCTCCGGCTCCAGGGAGCTGGTGCTGGCTGGGGCCTGTCCAGCACTCAGCCTGGGGGAGCACCGTGAGCCCCCCAGCGGGGAGCTCACTCCAGCAGGATCCTGTCCCATGGGCTCCTTCACCTGAGACCGTGGGGGGAGGGACACAGCCGGTGGCCGGGGACAAACGTGCTGCCAGTCAGTCTAGTGGGGGGACCTGACGGCCCCACTGAGGGGAGTGTGGCCCGTTTTGGGAAGCCCCTTGTGTGGCCAAGGCCACGTGGGTAGTGAACAGGGAAGGGCTGGGATGAGTGGCGTGGAGGCATGGATAAGACAACCCGGGGGGGGCGGGGGGGAAGGTGCGGGAGCTCAGCGTGGCGTTAATGGTGCCTTTCACCAACACAACCCGCCAAAGCATTGTGCTGTGCACGACTTCCACGGCACAAACCGAACGGTGCTGCCGTCCCCGCTGGCACAGAGAAACAGTAGAAGGGGACGTGGGGAGGTGCAGAAAACTATACAGACGGGAAATTTAAACGAGAGGTTTAATAATTGCAACTAATCCAGCCAGAGGAATGAAACTCCAGAATGAGCAGCACTCTGTGAAGGAGCAGCATCATGTCCCAGCCGCTGCCGCTCCACAGCATGGCGTGGGAGCTGAGCTTGGGGGGAGGCTGCCATGAGCACTCTGGCAGCCGAACCTCAGCGCTGGAGGATCCCCCTGCCCTGGCCTGCCCCGTCCCATGCTTGGTGAGGTGTGGATGCAGGTCCCCCAAAGGTGACACCTTTCTGCCTCGTCCCCTGGGCTGTGTGATCCAGATGCCGGGGAGGATTCTGCCGGCTCCCGATTGCCAAACCATTAGTAAGATAATGACAATAGGGAAAGAGCTGAGGGAGGTTTTGGGTGGGGACAAGTGATTCTTGGGGTAAATATGCATTGCTTGGTGAGGAGGAAGTGGGGGCGATGCGATAGCAACCTGCGAGTGTTTGAAGAAGGTAATCCCCCAGCTGGGGTGGGGTTTGCTGAGAGTGGTGCAAAAATGTGCAATGAGGAGAAATGGGATTTGGTGCATGTGAAGGGCACATTTAAGGAGACTGTTGGGGCATGGGACCCCCAGACCCTCTGTGATGTTTGACTGGTAAAATAGATCACCCAACCTGCTGGCTGTAAAGAGCGGGGAGAGTTGGCCTCTGCCCCCCCGGGGCTGAGACCTTCTCCCTGCGTCCCTTCATCCTTGTTGTCACCCAAAATGAGCGAGCCAGGCCCCTCTTGGCCCTGTGCCTTGTGTGAGAACTGCTCCCAGATCGCAAATAATCCCCAGCTGCCTCCCCTCCTCTTCGCCCACACAAGGAGGGAGGTGGGTGCGTCCCCTGAGTCCTAGGGATAAGGAGGGAGAAGAAGTGCTCCTGCAATTCCTTCTGGGAAGAAGAGTCCTTGCCCGCCTGTCCCAGGGACTTATGACACCTCTCCCTCAGGGGAAAAACCATCGCGACATCCTACTCCTCCATCCCAGCACCAGTTGCCACCAGACGCCCTTGCAGGCCCCTGCGCGGGCTGTTTGGACACCAGGCTGTCGGTGGGGCATGGGTGGGCCCAGCGCGATCGCATAAACCCTGGGCCCTCAGCAAAGCAGGGCTGAAACCAGCAGGAAACCTCAGGCACTGGCGTGGGGGAATCACCAGATGGAGCTGTTCCACATCAGCTCACAAACTACTTCAGCCCACACGTGGATTCCAAGCGTGGCCTCCTTACCCTCCCCATCACCCCCCGAATCCTCCAGTCCCCCGCCCCACCTCGGGGAAGGTGGGTGGCCAAGAGCAGGGCGCGCAGACCGTGCTGAGGCTTCCCCTGTGTGTAAAACCCCGTCAGACGCAGGCAGCATGGCCCCGCGCGTGGCCGGGGATGGCGCACAGCAGGTGGCTGCCCCTGACACAGACAACAGGTAAGTGGCCGCCGGCGCAGGAAGCCCAGGGCAGCCTTCTGCTGTGCCTGCTATGCGGCCGCACTGTTACTATTGCAATCATCCCAGAAATTTAACAGCCTTTAAAGTCTTTAGTTTCCTCAGAGATTAAACGCGCTGTTGGAAACACACCTCTGCTGGCTCCAAGCTGGAGCTGGAGTCAGATCTCTTTGAAGCTGGGCAAGTGCCTCCTGTCGCCAGGGCTGCGGGATGGAGCCGGACGGGGTCTGTCAGCACATCGTCAGCGCAGGCTCCGGATTCAGCCGTGCCCCAGTACCCCCAGTAACTGTGCCAGAACATCTGGTAATGCACGCTTACTTTTGAAGGCAGGCTGAACCCCAATCCTCTGGCCGTGGCTCCCCTGGCAGCAGGTCACGCTCTTGTTTGAATATAACTACTGTGGCGGAGGAGTCCATCCCACTGCTTCCTGGGAGGAAGAGATGTGTTACTGGCATGTGGAAATTTGCCCTTTTACAGCAATTACGTGTAATAATATCTTGCACATCCCCTTTCATCCTTCAGTGCTGCTGATTCCTTATCCAGATGAGACGCCCAGAAAATGCAGTTACCACCGGAACAGAGCACGACGACTTGTTTACAAGACAGACCAGTGCTCCTCAGCGGCAGGGGCAGGAGGAAGGGGAGGCTGCTGTCTCCGGGCCCCGCGCAGGCGGTTCAGAGATGGCCTGCATTGTTCTAAATCAGGATAACAAGGTGCTTCCGCAGCCTCTTTCCTATGGGAATCCCGACAGGTTGTTGTCTTCCCCCCACACAAGGGGAAGTGTGGCACCAGGGGGGTGAAACGACTCATCCGTCGGACGCCAGCATTAAAGGGGAGGAGGGAAGCTGGGGCTGACGGAGCTTTTCAGCCCAAATTTGAAGATGCCAGGCAATAAAGCAAGTGCACAGTCCAGCCTGACACCTTCCTGGCACAATGTCTGGCAGCTCTGCATGCTCGGCATGGCACTGGGTCAGAGGAAAGCGAGGAACCTGCCTCCCACCTGCCTCCTGCTGTGCCTGGGCTCTCCCGTGCCTGCAAACCATCCCGCTTTCACCTTTGGTGTCTGACCTGGCTCCATCCCATTGCTCTCTTGGACTGTCAAATGCCTGTTACAACTTCTGCTCAAATGTGCAAATGACTGAAGCGTGTACAGAAATCTCCTTCCCTCCCAGCCCTGCAGTGATCTATCACTACTTAGAGCGTCGTCTTCTTCCTCTCTCCACCGCCAGCTCTTCTCCCAGCCATGGCCCCTGCCCTCATCCTTCCCTTCTGTGGTAGCTGCAGCAAAGTATGAGGTACTTGACAAGAACGGGGAAACAGGCAGCTCCTGCACTGCAGTGCAGCAACAATAGCAAAAGGGGACATTGCTGAGAAACAATCATGGCTGTAAGTGAGACCAAAGATGAGAATTTCCTTTCTCTTAAAGAAACCAGCTCAGAACCTGATTTGAGGGCTGGGGAGACACTGGGAAGACATTTGTCCTGTGGGGAGGCCTCTCTTCCTACCAACTGCAGAGGAGCCTGGATAACCAGCGCAGGCTTAGGCTACCTCCAGACTGAGCTTCCTTCCCTTCCCCTCCCCAGTGAATCCCACCAGGAGATAAACCCTGACTGACATTCCGCATCCCCTGAGTCACCCGGGGCTGTGCCCAGCTGCCCACCAAGGACGGGCGCCTGAGCCCCGTCCTCGCACAGCAAGGGCAGTGCCTGAGGGAACAGCTCCTGGACACCTGAAGGCAGACAGAAAGATTCACAGTCTTATACGTTTTGCTGGTGCGGTGGCAAGAGCTACAGTTGCTTATTTTTAGCCAGCAAATTCTGGCAGTAAATACAGATGTCCATGTTTAA
Source organism: Alca torda (assembly GCA_008658365.1). Lineage (NCBI taxonomy): Eukaryota > Metazoa > Chordata > Aves > Charadriiformes > Alcidae > Alca > Alca torda. The sequence goes on along the minus strand of CM018080.1, from coordinate 70,839,570 downwards.
AGAGAAGGGTCAATGGGGCAAAAGGGTGTCGGTGCTTTTTTCAGTTTAGATTATTGGGCTCTGGGTACTAGTAAAAGTTACACTCATAAAAGGCCTCTTTTGTGTATCTACAATGGGAGTGTTTTCTGGTATTGCCAGATCATATACCAGTAAATTTTAAGGGCAGACAAGGCTATTGGCGAGGAGGGAGAGGCAGCACCGCAGCTGCTGGAGGTGCAGTGGAGGAACGGGCTCTGCGTGACAGGGATTACTGCTGTCGCCTCTGCGAAGCACCAAAACCGCCTCAAAGCAAAGGGCCTGTGCTGGGCCGGGGTCGTGTGTCACTGCCCGACAGCGGCTCTGTGAGCCTGCCAGGATGGAGTGCCCTCAGGAGTGCTCAGAGGCAGCCCATCCCAGCGGCAGACCCCCAGCTGTCCCACCACCCCCAGGCCCTCACAGGAAATGTAACTGCCACCCTTCCCCATGGCCGCCGCTGGTCTCACTCACTGTCAGGGACACGCCGGGCTGTCCACGGGGTGGCTCTGGTGCAGGCTGTAGGGTTGCCTCTGCAGGACATCAGGATCCCATTGTCCACAGTGGACCATGAAGCAGAGGAGCATCTGTGCCATGTTCCACCTGAAAAACACTTTGTGTAGGTTGGGGAGGCTCATGCGGCAAGGGGGGACTCAGACCTTTCACAGGAGAAGGCATGGGAGCTGTTTTGCACAGCGTGAGCCTAAATAATGCCTCTGGAGCTGAGGGACTTTGTCCCTCCTGTTATCTGTCAGCTCAGGAGCCCACGGGGCCCCCAGAGCCCCTGTGAAAACCAGGGTGGGTGTTCACCCCTCGTCCTGGACACAGCTACCAGCTTCTCCCATGGACAGAGGAGCCGCTGGTGGCCCCGGGTGTGGCCCAGGACAGGGACAGACACGGGTTGCTCACCCTTTTATCACCTCTGCCTCTGGGATGGCCTCAGGAGTGGGAAGAAGGACACACAAGGACATGAAGGGGAGGGAAGAGCCCAGACGTGCCTCGGCCATCCCTGGGGTGGACAAGCAAATGCAGCTCGTTCCTCCACAGCTGGGGCAAGGTGACCAGCCGAATGCCTCCGCCTCTGCTCCCAGCCCAGAGGGGATTTCTCAAGCCACATGAAAGGGAGGAGAGAAGACGCCGGGCATTTCTCCCCTCCTGACAACTGGTGCCCTTGGGGAAGCAGGCAAGGCCAGGGCAGCCTTTCCGTCTCCTGTCGCAGCAGGGCCGTACAGGCACTGGCTGAGCCTGGATGAAGGGACCGAGCCCTCTCCCAGACCCAGCACCAAAGATTAGGGCTTCTCCAGTACTTGGGATGTTGCCTCACCTGCTGATGGCAAGAGGAAGTCCTCCGATACCAGCGCCTTGGGATTTCGTAATTTTGCTTCACCTGGGATTTCGTAATTTCGCTTCACCCAGGCTCTGCATCTCTCCCTTGAGGTCTCTGCCCGGCTCAGCTCACCCAGCTGGAAAGCAGTGTCCTCTGCTATGTCCCCCCACTTACAGGCTCCCCATCAGAGCATCCACTGGTGCCCCAGCCTCAGATGGACCGGAAGCGGTTTTCCTCTCAGCTTTGCTTCTGATCTCCACTCAGTAAACCCCCCTCTGCCATCTCAGCGTGGTTGAGGCACAACACAAAACATTACACGGCACTGGGGAAGCACAGGCAGCTCGCCATGTCCTGGGACCAACTACGTCTCTTCTGTAGGGTTGCGGAGGCCTTCTCTGATGGTGTGTCTCATGGGGAGAGTTCCAGGGATGGGACTAGGGGCCGACGGGGACCCGCAGGCAGATCACCAGGCTGGGGATGGGTTTAAAAGCACAAGGCAGCAGCAGTTAGGCTCTGAAATGGTCAGGCAGGGCCCTCCGTCAGGGTCTGGATCCATCCACTCCTGGTGAATTCAAGCCTTCCAAGTGACAGCTCCGACCACTGTAATTCCAAAAGATTGCAAGGGGAGGGGGAGGAAACATCTCTATTTTTCTTCTATTTTTAAAAGCATATGATAGCACTTTGATACAAAATTACGTGTTTTGCTGTATCCCTCAGCATTTACGGCTGGGCTTCAAGCCACCCGAGGTCAGTGGAAAGACTGCCACTAACCTCAGCGGCCGCTGGCCTGGGCCCATCGTCAGGCACTTTCTTCCTTGGGTTGCATCTGTTTTGCACGCAGCAAAAATGGAGAAAAAAACCAACCCAACACCCTCACATGTCAAACCAGATGAAAATCCATCTGCAAAGCCACAGAAAATAGCAGGGGATGATACTGCATTTGAAAACTTTGTAGGTTTAAAATCTACAGCGTCATTTAGACTCCTATTCTTCTGCAGCTCTTGAAATTTCCACCCACTTTGGATGTTTGTAAGAACGGCTAATATCTCCAGGCAATCGGGCTGGGATTATTATAATTGTTGTTCATGTGTGTGGAGTGACTGACGCAGATGTTTTTACAATGGATGCTTTATAAAATGACAAAATACTTTCAGACTAAGTAGGCACCATCGTTTGCATGAAGGACGGCTTCCAAAATACCCAGCATCAATCTTCCCCTTTCTGCCCGCTGTCTCTGTCACCCGCGCCTCCCAAGAGAGGTGTCAGCGAGCCACGAAAACACCATTTCTCACACACAAGGCCACTGTAGATTTTGAAAATCCAAAACAAGGCCCGGCACAGGGCTCTGAACTAATGAACTCCAGTGCCATCCTGCCAAGAAGCGCTGCTTGGCAGACAGCATGCTCCCTGGTTATTTCTCTTGTGTGCTTTGGTGCCGTAGGGACGGTGACCAGGAGCGGCACGAAGCTCGTTCCTCAGATTACGGCCTGTCCATGCCCTGTGGGAGCGGGGCGAAGGCTGGGGCAGGGCGGCCATCCCCTCCTCACCTCCCTGCACCGCTGTGGGCACAGGGGCTCGGTCTTGCTGCCTGCCACCTTCCACGCTCCGAGGCCCAGGGGTTGTGTTGAGCAGAACCACGCAGGACACCACTTCGCGATAAAACACCAGCACTTGCCTCCACACTCCTGCTGTCGGCACCACCGCCAGCGGAGGGCCGGTGGAAACGGCCAGGGTCACACCGGGGAGGCCATGGCGGCGGAGGCCTGCGCCGGGCACTCCCCCGGCCCCCCGCTCGCCCCGGCAGCCCCTGTTCCGCCGTCACCCCCTTGTCATGGCGGCCGAGCTCCCCCTCAGCCCGCGCCCCGCCCTCGCGCCCTTCCCGCCAGAGCCCCTGCCGCGTTCCCATTGGCTGGCAGGTGCGATTGACCGGCAGGGTGGGCCAATGGCGGGGCTGCCGCTGGGCGGGGCGAGGCGCGGGGACAGGCGAGGCAGCGGGCGCGAGGCGCGTGCGTGGGGCTAGGAGTGAGCGCGGCCACCCGGTCCCGGTCCCGGTCCCGGTCCCGGTCCCGGTCCCCGTCCCCGTCTCTTGGTCGGCCCCGGGCCCCGGCGGCAGGTACGGGGGCGGGCCTGGGGCGGGGGGCTGCGGCCGCGCCTCAGGCCGTAGGCAGGCTGAGGGGCCGACGGCCGGCTCCAAACCCGCCGGTTTTCCCCCCAGAATCGCCGTGGCCGGCGCCCTCTGGTGGCCGAGCGGAGCCCCGGGCAGGGGCAGGGCCACTGTGAGGCCCGGTGGAGCTCGGCCTGGCCGCTGCACGAGCGACCGGGCCTGGGCGGGGGGTTGCAGGGACACCGGATGGACACGCAGGCAGCCCACGGGCATGCACGGTTGTCACCGTGGCTGTCACACGGCTGTGGCACGGCCATCACCATGGCATGGCTGTGGCATGGATGTCTCACGGCTGTTGCATGGCTGTGGCTGTGGCATAGCTGTCACGGCTGTCCCACGGCTGTGTGAGCCATTGCACAGACACGCGGGGCTCTGTGGGGTGGGTGTGAGCTGTGGGGACCACCGCATGGCTGCAGGGGTGATGCAAAACGTGCCCGCACCTGCGCCAGCCTGACTGTGTCCAAACAGTTCAGCCCGGTCTGAGGGGGGAGGCGGGCACAGTCCCCGTGTCCCCGGCGCCATGCTGTCTCTGCAGGGTGCCCATGGGCTCTCCGCCAGCTGCCCCCAGGCTGCTCTACCGCAGCACCCGCCTGCTCCGCACCGCCTTCCAGCAGCTCCACCAGCAGCAGCAGCGAGACGACGTCTTCTGTGATGTGGTCCTGCAGGCTGAAGGTGAGCAGGCAGCATGGCTACAGAGGTGCTGGTGCCCTCAGGGTCCCTGCCAACCCCCAGGGGGAATCGGGGAGAGCAGGGGGACAGCAGGGTGGTGACAGCTGCTGTTGCGTTGCAGGTGAGGCGGTGGTGGCCCACTGCTGCGTCCTCTCTGTCTGCAGCCCCTTCTTCATGGAGCAGCTGGGCCGGGAGCTGCCCCCCCGGGGTGGCAGGGTGGTGCTGGAGCTGGGGGGGATGAAGATCGGGGCACTGCGCAAGCTGGTGCGGTTCCTCTACACGGCCGAGCTGGAGGCCACGCGTGAGGAGGTGCAGGAGGTGCTGGCTGCCGCCCGCCGCCTCCGCGTCACTGAGCTGGAGTCACTGCAGCTGCGGGGCGGGCGCCTGGTGAGGCCAGGACCCCAGCGGCAGCTCGATCGCTCCTGCCTGCGCCCCCCCCGGCACAGCTCCCCCGTGACAGTGGGTGCCGAGGCTGAGCCCGGCAGTGCCAGCAGTGCCCCCCGGAGTGCTGGTGTCCCCCAGCAGGGGCAGCCGTGCTCTCCGGGGACCACAGACCCCAGCCCCGGCCCCGTGGGGCGGGTGAAGCTGCGGAAGGTGGAGAGTGGGGGGTGCTGGGAGGTGGTGCGGGAGAGGCAGCCCCCCACCGCCGTGACTGTGGGTGATGTGGGGGCGACAGAACTGCAGCCCCTGCCAGACCTGGGTGCAGTGGGGCGGGTGGGCAGGCGCTCCCCACCCCAGCAGCCCCCACGGAGGAAGCAGGGCCAGGTGCCTCCCCAACCCCAGCAGGGCTGCAGGCAGGTGGTGCCGCCCAGGGACCCCCTGGGTGACCCCGAGGAGGAGGAGGTGGACGTGGGGATGGGTGAACCGTGCCTGCCCCCTGGCATCTGCTGCGTCTGGCCCTGTCCCTCGTCCGGGTCGGATGAGGAGGTGGATGTCCTTGCCTAGGGGGGCTGTGCCCTCCCTCCCCTGCACTCGCAGTCCAGGCAGGGCGGCCCCCCGGCGAAGGGGCTGCACGGCACTGAAATAAAGTGTTGGAGCTGGCAGAGCTGTGCTGTGGGGCTGCCAAGCTTTATTGGGGAACAGCAGGGGGACAAGGGGAGTTGCGGGGGAACAAGGCGGGGCCGGTGGCGGCTGCCTGTGGCGGAGCTGCAGCATCAGAGACGGGACTGGGACTGGCGGGTGCCCCCCACTTCGTCTCGCCTCTTCATGGACGCTCGTGCCACAGGTGCCGGTCCCGGTCTGGCTGGGGGGAGAGGGCATTCAGGGTGGGATCTCTGTCCCTGTCTCCATCCCATCCCTGTCCCATTCCTCTTACCATTGTGTCCCCATCCCCATTATCCCATCTCTGTCCGTATCCCATCCCTGGCCTCATCCCGTCCCCGTCTCGTCCCTGTCTCCATCCCAGCCCTGTTCCTGACCTGTCCCATCCCCGTCTTGTCCCGTCCCATTCCATCCCTGTCCCCATCCCATCCCCATCTCAGCTCTGTCCCTGTCTTCTCCCTGTTGCAGTCCCGTCCCTATCCCATCATGTCCCCATCCCGACCTGTGCTATGCCTCTTCCTGTCCTGTCCCCATCCTCATCCCTGTTCCCATCCCATCCCTGGCCTCGTCCCTATTCCTATCCTGTCCCATCCCATTCCATCCTATTCTGTCCCCATCCCATCCCTGTCCCTGCTCACCTGGCTGCTGTCTCTATGCCAAGCTGCTCTTCAGGGCCTCCACCATGGCCTCTGGCTGGGGGAACTTCAGCTTACGGGGGGGGCCCTTCCTGATGCCACTCCAGAGCTCCACAGCTGGGGAGGAGATGGGGGGCGGGTGAGGGGTGCCGAGGAGCCCCCCCGCCGCCCTCCCAGCCCCGGCACTCACTGCTGCCGTCCTCTTTCACCAGGGACACCTCGAAGCTGTTCCTGCGCGGCGGGCGGGGGTTGATGTCCACGGGGAGGTGGGCGGCGGCCCCGCGCAGGGCCTCGCTCAGCGCCGCCGCCGTGCGCCCGAACACTCGTCAGCTCTTGCTGGGGGGACACGGTGGGGGGGGGGGGAGTCAACACCCGGAGCCCCCCGGGACCCCCCCCGGGCACCGGGGCGGCGCTGGGCCGCGGAGCCGCTCACCAGTGCTCGATGACGACGCGGGGGCCGGCGACCCCCGGGCTGCCCTCGCCCGGGGCGTGCGCCCGCTTCGGCGGGGGCTCCGCCGGCTCCGCTGCCTCGGCCGCCGCCGGCCGCGGGGCGCCGCGCTTCCTCCGTCGGGGAGCCATCCTGCGGCGAGCCGCGGGCGGTGGGGATCCTGCGGGGGAGACCCCAGGGATTCGCTACCGGGGGCAGGGAGGGTCCCCACGGGGTTCCTGCTTTGGGAGGGGGACAGGAGGGGCCGGTCCCCAGGGCACGACCGCGGGGGGAGGCAATGGCGGGGGTCCCCGCTGGGATTCTGCCCTGGCGGGCGGGAAGCGGGTGCCGAGGACCCCGCTTTGGGGGAACGGGCGTGGAGGAGGCTCCTGGCGTGGGGATCCCGGGGATGCTACCGCGGGGCAGGGGCGGGGGCCCCGGGGTCCCGCTTTGGGGGAGCGGGCGGGGAGGAGGGGAGTTCTGGGGGTCCCGCCGCGGAGAGAGGGAGGGACCGGGCCGGTGGGGGGGGGGGGGGTGTGCCGCGGGTCCCGGAACGGCTGCGCCACCTCCTACCTGCCGCGCCGCACCGACCACGTGCAGCGACCGCGGGGCACCGCGCCGGCCGCCGCCACTCGGGGGGGCGCGGGGGGGGAGGGGGGGCCGGGCTGAACGGCGCTCCGGAGCCCGCGGGCCGGGGAACCGGGCGGCCCCCCGCCCCTTTCCCCTCCCCGGCACCCGCTCGGCCCCCTCCCGGGTCGGCGGTGCGGGCCGCGCCGGGCCGGGCCGCGGTAACCCACACCCCCCCCCCCCCCCCCCCCCGGTAGCCGCAATGGTTCCGCTCGCGCGCCCGCCGCTGCCTTGCCCCGCCCCTCCCGCCAATCAGAGCGCGGCGTCCTCGCAAACCCCACCCCCAGCGGCCCCGCCCCCCGGCGGCCCACGGTCAGGGTCAGGGTCAGGGTCCGGGTCCGTTTATTGTCAGCGATGAGGATGAGCGTTACCCGCGGCGCGGCCGGGTCTGTCCTACCGCCCTGCCGGGCCCCGCCCGCGCCAGGGCTCCCCACGGGGCCGGGGCTGGGCCGGGCCCCAGGCAGGGCCGGGCGGCCCCCAGGGACGGTGCCCGGGGCAGGGTGAGGTGCGATGGGTGACGCCCGGGGCAGCTTCTACTTGTCCTTCTTGGTCTCCTCGTGGGGGTGCCCGGCGGCGGCCTGCGCCCCGGGGGGCTCCTCGGGCCCCTCCTCCCGTGGCTTAGACTGCTTCTTGGCCTTCTGGTAGAGCTCATTCAGGTTGAACTCACGGATCACATTCTCCTGCGGACCAGAGGCAGCGTCAGCACCCCCGGGCCCCCCTTCCCAGGGCACCGGCTGGCTGCCGAGCCCCCTCCTGCCCCGGGGGTGTCCCACCCACCTCAGAGAAAGTCCAGGACACGGCCCGTCCCTTCTTGTCAATCTGGGGCCTGCGCATGGTCTCTGTCCCGCCTTGGAAGAGGATGAGGGTGGGCAGCTGCTTGGTGAGGGGCGAGGTGCTGACCTTGTACCTGTGGCAGGAGGGGGAGAGGCCAACGGTGACCCCCGGCAGCTGGAAGGGGTGGGGGCGCTCCTGGGGGCTCTGCCCTGAAACAGGCCCTGCTGCCCAGGCTGTCTCCCCCCAGACCTGGTGCTGACGTCCGTGTACCGGCCGACATCCACCTTCCCAAAGTGCAGCCCTGGACAGTTGTACCTGGGGAGGACGAGGACACACATCTATGTCACGGGTGACCGCAGGGCTGGGACCGCCTCACCGAGGCCCCCGGCACGTGCCACTCACTTGAGAGAGAGGTCGGCAAAGATGGGGGCGAAGGACTGGCACTCACTGGACCAGTTTGCAAAGAACTCGACAATCCAGGTCACTCGCTTGTCCCGGTCCAGCTCCTCCTGCCACAGGGGTGTGGGGCTCAGCGGGGGACGGCAGGCAGAGACCCCCGGCACCCCCCTGGGGAGGGGATACTCACATCGATGGTCTTGTCGCTGAAATACTTGATGTACTCAGGGCCCATGTAGAGGGGGGGCTTGCAGGTCATCAAGAACACTGCAACGACAGCGCCTCTGAGCCTCCCCTGCCCCCCCAGTGCCCGGAAGGCCCAGGATGGGTCTGGGACCAAGCTCCTCCTGCTCTGGAACAGCCCGGGGCAATCAAGACTGAGCGAGCCCTGGGGCAGGCAGACTTGCCCCTCACGGCGCTTCCTGAGCCCCCCCTGGCCCACTGCTGCCCCCTGAGGCCACGGAGAGTCCTTACACTCACAGCCACCTCCAGCAGCGAATTGCACAGGTCAGCCCCACGGCAGAAGGGAGCTCCAGCCCTTCCAGCCAGGTGGGGTGGAGGACAGGCAGGGGCAGCAGGTGCGGAGGACAGGCCAAGCTGCGCCAAGGGGGCAGCACTGCCACCCCCAGTGCTGCGGTTTCCTCCCCCCGGCAGGCCTCACCTATGCAGAGTGTGAGGTAGAGCAGGCCCATGCGGATGTCGAGGCGGAAGAAGAGGATGGCATTTGCCACTTTGCTGAACATGAAGATGTTCCCGATGTGCTGCTCCACGGTGACTGGAGAAGGGAGAGAGGAATATAAGATGAGGCCAGATCCCCTCAGAAGACGAGAGGGAATCCTGAGGGTGGGCCAGATGTGGTCCTCAGATCCCAACCCATCCAGCTCCTTGGGGGAGGAACCACAAGCAGCCCCCTGTGCCCACCCCACAGCACAGGCCACAACTCACTGGAGCGTCGGTTCTTCATCATCACAATGGCGCTGAGGAACATGAGGATCTCCACTTCCCGCTGGGACAGGAGAGATGGTGTGAGCAGGAGGCACCCACAGGGCCCTGCAGCCACCCAGTGCTGACGGGATGCAGTGCTGGCTGCAGCCACACCGCCCTCCCGCAGTCAGGCTGCTCCTGGCCCAGCCTGGCACGGGGACGAGTGGCTGTGCCAGGCTCCGCTGGCCCCAGGTCCTTGCTAGTTCCCTGCCTTCTCCTGGAGCCTTTCCCTCCCGAATCCTGTGGTGGACACAGCAAGAAGAGGCTGCCCCTGCAATGACGGGCACGGCCCCCCACCCTCGCCAGTGCCCGGGGAGCCCCTCATCATCAGGACAACACCAGCAACGCCAGCGGCTACCGGGCTTCCCCCTCCCTCAGCAGGGCCGGGGGCACAGGAGCAGAGGCGGGCAGGGCCCAGGGGCGCAAGGACGGGGAAGACACGGCAGGCCCGGTGGGCTGCCGGGGCGGGAGGGGAGCCAGGCCCGGAGGAGGGAGAAAGCCGGGGCGGTGCGGGGGGCGCGAGGCCGGACCAAGACCATGACAGGGGGTGCGGGGCCGGGCCGGGGCAGCGCCAGGCCGAGCCGCCTCACCCAGTCGAAGTCGCAGGGGTTGCCGTCCTCCCGCTGCGAGGGCAGCCCATGGCAGAGCGGCGGGACCTTGCGGACGAGCAGGAAGGCAGTGGCCAGCAGGGCGGAGAGCGGGTAGTAGGGCCGCGCCAACCAGCGGCACAGCCCCGGCACCGAGTACAGAAGCGCCAGCAGCGGTGCCAACACCGCCATCTTCCCTCCTCGCGCGGCCTCTCCTCCACGGGGGGCGGGACTCCTCCCCCGCTGGCCAATAGCGAGCGGCGCCGTCAAGGGCGTCCCACAACCCTGCGGACCAATGAGGGAGAGAGGAGAGAAGTGGCCAATCAGAGGCCGGGCCCCAGTCTCCCTTAGCAACGGGGGCGGTGCTAGGCCAATCGCGGCGGGGCGAGGCGGCCCCGCGCGGGGCAGGCCGGGAAGATGGACAACTTCTCGGCGCTGTTCGGCGGGGCTGAGCCGCCACCCGCCGCCGCCGCCGCTGCCCTGGGCTTCGGGCCCGCCAAGACACCGGGCGCGGGAGCCGCGCCGCCGCCCGCCGCCGCCGCGCCGCCGCCGGGCGAGGACGCGGCCCGCAAGGCCGCCGCCGGCCCCTTCTACCTGCTGCGGGAGCTGCCAGGTGCGGGGCGGAGCCGCGGGGTGGGGGGCGGGCGCCGCGCTCGGCCAATCGGCGTGGCGGAGCGGCGGCGGGGTTGTAACTGGCGGCGCGGCGGGCCAATGAGGGGAGAGGGTGGTGGGCGGGGAGGCGCGGACTGACAGCGCGGCTGGCCAATGAGCGTGCTGGAGGGACGGGACCGGGCAGCTCGCGGTCGAGGAGGGAAATGGGGCCTTGGGGGGACCGGGCCGGGGGTCCCGGTGGCCGGGGAGGGGAAGGGGATCGAGACCGAGGGGGGTCGCCGGGACGGTCGCGGGGCGGAGGGGCCCCGTGCCCGGGGTGGGGAAGGGGATCGAGACCACGGGGTCGCCGGGGAGGGGAGCGGGGCCGGGGTCCTTGGTGCGGGGTCGGCGTCCCGGGGCGGGTGTGTGGGGGTCCCGCCCGGCCGGCGCCTCCCCATCCCATCCCATCCCAGCCCTTCCCTCTCCGCGGCGGCGGCCGGCGCAGGCACCACGGAGCTGACGGGCAGCACCAACCTGATCACGCACTACAACCTGGAGCACGCCTACAACAAGTTCTGCGGCAAGAAGGTGAAGGAGAAGCTCAGCAACTTCCTCCCCGACCTGCCCGGCATGATCGACCTGCCCGGCTCCCACGACAACAGCAGCCTGCGCTCCCTCATTGAGAAGCCCCCCATCTGCGGCAGCTCCTTCACCCCCCTCACCGGCACCATGCTGACGGGCTTCCGCCTCCACGCCGGCCCGGTGAGCCCGCGGCCGGGAACTGGGGGCGGCCGCTCAGGGCGGGAAGTGCCCGGCCCGGCCTGACCAGCCCTGTCTCCCCTCCCCAGCTGCCCGAGCAGTGCCGCCTGATGCACATCCAGCCGCCCAAGAAGAAGAACAAGCACAAGCACAAGCAGAGCCGTACCCAGGATCCCGTCCCCCCAGGTAAGGGGCTGCGCCTCACTGCCGCAGCTGCCCCCTCCCCCGTCCAGCCCCGGGGGCTGCCCAGCTCCCCCAGTGCTCTCGTTTCTTCAGAAACCCCCTCGGACTCCGACCACAAGAAGAAAAAGAAGAAAAAAGAGGAGGATCCAGAACGGAAGAGGAAGAAGAAAGAGAAGAAGAAAAAGAAGGTGGGTGGGGAGAGCCGGGGTCTGACTCTCAGCCTGTGCCCACCCTGGGGCACAGTGGTTTGGCCCAGGGCAGGGCCCCGCTCCCCGGGGGAAGCTGCTGTGGGGCCGGTGGTCTCATGGGATACGTGTCTGTCTGTCCTTCCTCTGCAGAACCGGCACAGCCCGGAGCACCCAGGGGTGGGCAGCTCCCAGGCCAGCAGCAGCAGCAGCTTGCGGTGAGGCCGCGCCAGCGCCGCCCCGGGGATCCCCCCACCACCGGGAACGGCCCCGACTGACCCGGGAGGGACTCGCCCCTCCTGCAGCGCTCGGCAGGGGGGCTTGGGCTGGCCTGTCCTCCCCCCTGGCAGAGAGGACACCCCTGCAGCCCCCCGGGACCATGGGATGCAGACTGTGCTGGCACTGGAGCTGCTGACCTTGGCCTTTTATACCAAAACAACCCGGTGCATCGGGGCCTCTCTTTTTTAGTCACCTTTTAATTAAAGTCTCTGCTCTGAGGAGGGGCTGGTGGCTGCTGCAATCCTCGGCCATCACGGCGAGGTGAGGAGCTGAGACCGGGGAAGGCCATGGGGCGCGCAGGGTCGGTGCTGCCCCGACACGCTGCGCTGTGGGAGGGAGGGTCATGGCTGAGCTCCTGCCCCCACTCCTGCCCGAGCAGGGGGCGGTGGAGGGGGCAGAGCTCTGGGCCGGGGCTGCTGGGCTGGGTTGAGGGGCTCTGCCCCCCCCGCCCCTCACTTCCCAGGCCTGCCCAGGACAGGAGTCACCCCAGAGTGGCACCGTGTCCCCATGCAGCGGTGGCTGCTGGCAGAGCACCCGGGGCTGCCATCGGCACCAGGAGCTCCAGCAGCAGCCATGGCGAGGGCCTCCTCTCATCCCAGCCTCTCATGCAGGAGCCTGGGCCTCCTCAGCTCCTGCGGCACCTTCCCCAGAGCCACTTTGCTCGTGCCCTGAAAAAAACTTACCTTCTACGGGAGCAGGGTTTGCCCAAAAGCAGCCCGAGCCTCCCCAAAATGGGGCCGGGCTGGGCTCTCCTCAGCTCCCCCCTTTTCCTCTGCCCGTGGAGCGGAGGGAGCACGGGCAGAGACCCCGAAGGGCAGGAGCCCTGTGGGGGCTCCTCCGTCCCTGGACGCTAAACAAAGCACACACATGCCTGCTGGGGTGGCTCATTAAATATCCTTTTATTCCTCATTTTTTTTTAAATGGCTAATAGTAATAAAAAAAACAATGGCGTGGCTCTGCGGAGGCCACGGGAGAGATATTGCCGTAGAGAAAGAGTCAAGTAGCGCCTGAAGTTTCGTGGGCCCCGCGCAGGGCTGTTGGCCCAGGCAGGGGCCGGGGACAGGGAGCGCTGGGCTCCTTGGCTGCATTTTTTTCTTTTGGCATGTGATGAGAAAATATTGCTTTACGGGGAACGTGCCCCGCTGGCCTTCCTCTTCCCCAAATGGAAATAAAAACAACCGTGTGACAGCAAGAAAACCCTATCAGACCCATTTAAAAAAAAAAAAAAAAAGGCAACAAAACCAACAATCCCCCCCTCCCCAACCAACACAAACCCTGGGGAAACATAAAAATAGCAAAAAAAAACCACGGGTGGGGAAAGGCCGGAGCCTGCGAGTGTTTCTTGGCGCCGTCCAGCGCCCACGGGTGGCAGCTGGCAGCGGGGGCTGGGGAGGGGGCTGGAGGCTCCACAGGAACGTGGTGGGGGAGCAGCACCTTGGCCTTCGCCGGGGCACCCCACGGCCCCGCCTGGGGGAGAGCAGCCTCCGGGCTCATCCCACCAAGGTGGGAGGCGGCCCTGGCCCCACATCCCTCCTGCAGGAACTGGGACGAGGTGGGGGCCGGGCCCTGGGCAGGGAGGGGGCAGTTTCTTCCTCTCTCTGGGTAAGATATATAATTTCTGCTTTTTTTTTTTTTAATATTTATATTTATATATATAGATATTTATATATACACACACCTGATAACTCAGAAAGAGAAAAAAAATAGAATCCGTAACAATAATAATAAAAAAAAGTATTCTGGTTTAAAAACAATCCGTTCCTACCACGCTAGGCGAGCGAGTGATTGCACAAGGCCCACGGGCGGCTGCCCAGCCGGGATGGAGCCAGGCTGCGGCCCCCGAGCCCCCGCGCCGGCCGGGGCGGCAGTCCTGGGCGGGGGGCAGCGGTGCAGCCCTGCTCGGGTGTGTGTCAGCCCCCCCGAGTCCCAGGGAGGGGGTCGCAGAAAGAGAAAAGCATTGGGGGCCGCTGGCCCGTCCCCCCAGTCCCGGCTCTCCCTGGAGTCCGCAGAGCGTCCGGCTGCAGAACATCCCTCGGGGGGCAGGTGCGGGGGCGAGCGGCCGTGCCCCTCATACCGAGATCTCGTAGGTGGTGCCCCCCACGCCGGAGACCTTCTTGACTCCTCCACGGGTGGGGCTGCTGAGGGGCACCTGCCCTGGGCCCGGGGGGGCCGAGCCCAGGCTCTTGGGCTGCCCATTGGACTTGCTGTAGGCTGTTCTCATCTGCACCTCGTCCCTGGGGGGAAGCAAGGACGGACACGGGTGTGAGGGGGCAGGCAGCGGGGTGGGGGCAGGACAGGACCCCCAGGAGGGAGCCCCGGGGACCTGCAGCACCCACACGCCGCTCCAGCTCCCCGGGAGGCCCAGGGGGGTGTCCGGGGGGGCACCAGCTCTGTGCTGGGAGGAGGAGGAGGATTTCCCTCGCCCTTCCTCCAGCCTACGCGCAGCATCGCTGCCCAGTGAGGGGCGTTTCACTGCCGCCGGAGGCTGCTGCTGAGGATGGGGGGCTGGAGGGGGCACCAGGACCCCTCCAGGGCGTCCTGGAGAGGACCCCCCCCCCTTCTGTGGGGCTGTGGATGGCTCTGTGGACCCCCCACCTCTGTGGGACTGCGGGTCGCCCTGTGCACAAGGCGGCTGTGGCCGGTACTTACTTTGGTGCCAGTAATGGCTGCAAGGCCACCTCCTCCGTCTCGGGGACGCCGGCCTGGGAGGCTGTTTTTTGGCTGCTGTAAGACACAGATTTGCCCAGGTGGGGGGCGGCGGGCTGGTCAGGGGAGCCGAGGGAGCGCACCCGGGGGGGCTCGGGCTTGCCGAAGCGGGGAGGGGCCGGGCGGGTGAGCGGGTTCTTGCCCAGGGGCGAGCGCTTCGAATCGTCCGAGGAAGAGCTGGTGCGGGGCGCGTTGCTGGAGCCCGGCGTCGACTGGATGCCCGAGTCCGCCAGCCCCGCGTCCTCCTCCCTGCCCGGGGCCGGCGGCTGCTGCAGCAGCTTCTCCCGCTCCTGGATGGAGGCCACGATGTGGCGGGAGAGATTGTCATAGCGCACGGGCGAGGGCTCGCGGGGCGGCGCGTGCTTGGGGGAGATGGCGGCGGCGAAGCGGCCGTGCAGGTCGGTCTCTCTCTGCTGGGCGATGCGGGCCGAGAGGAAGGGCGAGGTGTAGCCCACCGGCGGGTCGGGCTCCGGGCCCGCCTGCACCGACTCAAAGTCGGGGCTGTCAGAGGGCGTCAGCAGGCTGTCGTAGGACAGGCTGCCGTTGCGCGTCTGGTTCACCAGGCTCTTGTAGGAGGTGGAGGTGGTGCCCTCCGAGCGGATGGACTGCAGGTGGCCCATCTCGAAGCCCGTGCCCTGGGCCGACTTGAGGCTGGAGGAGCGGGAGCCGCTGGAGAGCGGGTCGAAGTGAAAGCTCTTGCCGAAGGTGGGCGAGCGGAAGCTCTCGGGCTCCAGGCTGGGCTCCGAGCGGTAGCTGGGCTTGTGGCTGCTCTCGCAGATGGAGTTGGGCTCCTTCAGGCTGTTCACTCGGCTCAGCTGAGGGGCAGAGATCAGCATTCACCCGCAGGAAGATGGGGCCCCCGCAAAGCTCCAACGCCCTCCCCAAGCCCTCCCCCAGGATGCCGGGATGCCCTGGAGGCTGGGCTCCCCCTCGCTCAGCCTCAGGGAGGTGGCGGTGGGCACGGCCTTACCTTGGCGCTGGTGGAGTGGGGCAAAGCTGCCGAGCTGCTGCTGCTGCTGTAGCCGGGCCGGTACTTGTACATGGTGGGCGTCGGGGGGCTGTCCTTGCCTAGCAAGCTGCTGTCTGCAGGCGGGGGAAGAGAGACAGACGCTCAGACAGGTGGTGGCTCCCCGGGGCTGCGCAGGGGAAGGAACGCCGCGCGGAGCCCTGCCCTCCCTCCCCGAGAACCGGCTCCGAGCCTGGGGCGGACAGACCAGGGATGCGGAGGTGGAGAGAGGGACGGGCTGGAGGAGAGGTGCACCAGGGGCGGATGAAACGGAGCAGGATGGAAAACATGTCCCCACGGACATGTGTTTGGGGCTGGCACTTCCATGCCCCTGCAGCGGCCCCAGCTGGGTGACAGCCCGGGGTCGGCGGGGTGTGCGCTGCATGGAGGTGTCAGTGGGTGCCCGGGCACCCCATGGACCTGCTGGCCATCACCCCACAGACACACATGCCGCAGCCCTTCTCTGGGCAGTGGGGCTGTGCCCAGCCGGGGGACAGGGAGAGCTGCAGAGGCCTCTGGCCGGCTGCGGGAAGCGGCTGCTTCCGAGCTCTGCCCTTCACATCCCACCTCTCTCGCCAAGCCCACGCTGGCAGCTCCAAGCGCTGCTTCGCCGGCGCTCAGGGAAGCAGGGAAAGCGAGTCACGCAGGCTGCCACAAATGTGCTCTCTGCCGCCAAGCCAGGCCCGCCACTCCTTCGCCTCCGCCGTCCGGGCGACGCTCCTGCCCCTGCCTGCAGCACGGCAGCATGGCCGCCCACGTGTCGCAGCTCACAGCGGCTCCGGACAGGCACCGCACTGCCTCGGCTCGGCCTCCTGCTCCTCTGCGTCTGAGCAGAGCTGGCTGTAAGCATCCCAATGGCTTCTCCAAGTGCAAGGGGCCACATATGCCAGCCCGGAGACGCAGGCACGTCCTGCCCCACAACGCGGTGGTGCTGATGTGCTTCAGGTCTGCCCTGTTCCGCCTACGGCCCTGGCTCCTGCTCTGCCTGGCGCAGCCCTGGGCTCCCCTCCCAGTGGCTGCCTGGGACCCTGCATCCTTCCTTACCCTCGTTGGTGGCCAGGGTTAAGTGTGTCCTCAGGCCCGTGTAGCGGCTGAGGTCTGGCTTAGGTGGGGGTGGCGGCTCGGCGTCAGCAGACTGGCTCTCCGTCACCTCCAGGCTTCCTTTGGACTGCAGAGACAAAGCGCAGAGGGAGGGTCAGAGGGGTGCTGAGGCCTCGGCGCCCCCCTGGGGCAGGCAGGGAGCAGGCAGCGGCATTCGGGGGCTCTCGCTGCCTCCTGGGCCATCCTGAGCGCTTGAAGGCGGCACGTGTCTCGGGTGCCGGGGAGTGCTGAGGAAGGGGAACCTCCGTGGGATGCTGCGAGGGGGAAGGACGGGACCGGGAAGGGCAATGGAGGGTGCAAAGTCTCATGTGGCTGCTGCCGCATGGGAGGGACATGGTTTTCGTCCCGTGGGGACACAGAGCAAGATGACACAGAGGGCAATGGGAACGTGACAAGGCTCACTCGGTTCTTTACTCACGGATGCAGGTCTGCACCCCTGGGCTCCGTGGAGGGCCCCAATGCAGGGACCGCTAATCCCCGCCTTCCTCACCTTTGTCCTCTTCAGCTCTGTCTGGATACCGTTGTCCATGATCTTGACAGTGATCTGACCGTCCGACACCTCGGGACGCAGGAAGGGGGGTCTCACCAGCACCGTCTGCTCAGCCTTAGGGCGCCCAAGGTACCTGGGGAGAGGGGCGGGAGGAAGGCCAGGGCCTGGAGCTCGGGCTGGGGCCGTTTGCCTGGGGGTTGCAGGGCCAGGGGGGCACCGCCGTGCTGTGCTGGGCTCACCTGGGGGCCGGGGAGCTGCAGAGGACCCGGCTGACGTTCTTACAGCAACCGTTGGTGAAGGGGTTGACACCACCGCGGAACTTGCCCGTCACCTGCGGGAGGAGGAGCAGGGCAGCGTACCGGGGCGGGCAGGGACCCCCGGCGGTCCCCGGTCCAGCCAGCCAGGCCAGGCTGCCCAGTTTGTCCAGCTCACTCCAGGGACAGAGACACTTGGAGATACTCCCCCTTCTCCGGGTCCCCGTTCCAGCATCCAGCCACCCTCGAGGGGGAAAACTCCTTCCCTAATGTCTAACTGGAAGCTGCCTTCTTTCCAGTTGTGCCTGTCCCCTCTTGCCCCCTGAGAGGAGCCTGCCCGG
The DNA here is from genome assembly GCA_008658365.1 of Alca torda. Lineage (NCBI taxonomy): Eukaryota > Metazoa > Chordata > Aves > Charadriiformes > Alcidae > Alca > Alca torda. The sequence goes on along the minus strand of CM018080.1, from coordinate 70,822,032 downwards.
CTCCGTCCTCCCAACAGCCGCAGCCAAGATCCCCCATCTCCAGGCTGCGCAGATGAGGTGCTCTCAGTCCCCTTCCCCAACGTCTTGTGCTCCAGCCCCCGACCAACTCAGTGGCCACCCCTTGCCTGAATCCAGCCTCTCCACGTCTGTCTCATCCCAGGGAGCCCCCACACATACCCCACTGTGGCCTGATGGGGGCTAGCAGCCCCAGACATACCTGTTCGTTGGTAGTACGGCCCCTTGCCACAAGCACCACGTGGAACCCCGTAAGGCCAGCGACGGGAATGAAGAACAAGCCGGCCACGCACATCACCACCATCCTGTCAGCAGGCAGCTAAGGAAGAGCCGCAGCCCTGCCCCGCAGCACGCTGCCCCCAGCCCCGCCATCCTCCCCTGCCCCGTCCCCGCTCCCGCAGCTGCGCAGAGGATACGTGACGGCCATGCGGACGCCGGAGAGCTCCTCCACCTGGTAGAGGACGTAGAGCAGGCCGAAGCCAAACACCCCCATGATGTGCGTGGTGAGCGACAGCAAGAAGAGGAAGAAGTAACGGTAATTGCGCCGCCCGATGCAGTTGTTGACCCAGGGACAGTGATGGTCAAACTCCTGTCGGTGGGGAGAAGACACGGTGAGGGGCTTGGCTGCCAGGGCTTCCTGCCCGCGCTACGTATTACACTCTATGTGGAAAGGGAGAGGCATCGAGACCCGGCGGCTCCTCACCTCCACACAGTTGTCGCAGACGCTGCAGTGCGAGCAGCGCGGTGGCCGGTAGAAGCGGCAGGTCGCGCACCATTTCATGCGCACCTGAATGCCCTTGATCTCCACCGTCTTGTAGAGCGGGGCTCGGAAGTCGTCCTCCTTGTCCTCGTCCTCCTCAGCTGACGGGAAAACCCCAGCACAGCGTCAGGGCGCGGGGGAAGGTGGCGCCTGGGCCCAGCCGCCCTCCCGAGCTGGAGGCGCCCAGCATTGCCCTCCTCTGTCACCAAGCCCATGGCACCCGGCACAGGGACTGGCCGGGGACCCCCAAATACAGGTAGAGGAGCCGGGGGGCTCTCCCAGGCCCTGCCCCAAAGCCACGACACCCGCCTGAGCCCCGGGTACCCAATATGGGGTGCCAGGATTCCCCCTGCTCCCGATGCCTGGTCCTGCAGGCTGGGTGCTGGACCCAGAGCTACCGTCCCTGAAGCTTGTGTCACCACCCAGTCCCACCCGGGCAGGGCACGGAGGGCTCTCCTCCAGCCATTTGGGATCTGTTAATCCTCTTTACCTCAGAAGAAGGGTGGAAGGAGGCAGCTCTATCCGAGACACTTCCCAGGCAGAGCCAGACTCACCTCGCGGGAATATGCCAGGGTCCATGAAGGTGGCCATACTGAAGTTGGCCAGCACAAAGAGGAAGACGACGGCATTGTAGACGGGAATGACAGGGGAGATGTACAGGCTGAGCCCCGGGCACCTGCGGGCACAAAAGCAGTGAGACACCGGGCCCTGTCCCACGGGTCACTCCTCCTCGCGCAGCCCCGGGCCGGGGACACCAAGCTCTGACAGCTAATTATCCCCCCTGAGCCCACAGCCGTCCCTGTAAGCCATTCCTGCCGTGCTCGGTGGTGGCCCGGCAGTCCACATCCCTGCTGTGTTTCCAGGAGGTTCCCTGCCACCAGCTCTTCCTTTCGCTCTCCCCAGTGTCCCCGCTCCAAGCTGGAGCTGCACCCGGGGCAGCTGGACCTCGGTGTATCCAGACCCCCACCAAGACCAGCCAAACCCCCGCCCCGGGGACGCCTGAGGGGGCTGCTGTAGGAGTGATTGGGCAAATCCTCACGGAGCAAAACCACCGCTCGCCCCGTGCACCCGCAGCCCCACAGGCGCCGCCGGTGCAGGACCCCGCCACCGCAGGGAGCGACAACGTGGTGAGCCCGGCCGACGGCACAGGGGACACCAGGAGGGATCCGGCCACAAAGCACCTGGGTGTCACCCTCCATGTGTCACACCCATGAGCACGGGGGACAGAGGGGACCCCGCAAGGGGATGGAAAACCAGCAGCGGCTCCGGTGCCTCCAGAGCTGCTCCTGCTCCTCACACCAGCCCGGAGACAACTCCGGTGGCACACGGGGACCTGTCACTGTGCCAGCTGGCCCCAGGCAGCACCCAGCTCCTCTGCGGGCCTGGCTGAGGGGCCGGGTGAGAGCACGGAGAGGGAATCACTGCTGTACCCCGGCCCCGGGCAGGCACGGGCTCGGGACAACGGGCTTCCCCCTCAGAGGCGCCAGCGTAATACCCTAATCTGCTTTGCTGCTGGGAGTTTAATCCCCCAGATCTAGGGCAGCATCTGTCCCTCTCTTCCCCCCGCAGCGATAACCGCAGATGGATTTAGGCAGCGGGAGCGGAGCGTGGGGCTCGCAGGCAGGGTGACATATGGTGCCAGCGCCGTAATCCCCCGCAGCCCCCGAGCAGGTAGGGGTGAAGGGGCAGGCGCTGGTCCTGTCCCCTCCTCCACCACCACCCGCTGGGACTCAGCCGGGGGACGGGTCCCGTCAGCGGCGAGGCAGCCCCTCTCCTTGCGACGGCGAACGAGCCCCTGGTCCAGGGCTCTGCCCCCAGTTCAGCCCTGACGGCTGGCAGGGCCCTGGGTGAGGACAGGGGGGCAGGGTGTGAGGGGACAGGGATGGTGCCAGGCTGCCGCCAGGCGAGTGTTGGGCAGGAGATGAGACGGGTCCGGGCTGGTGGGGCGGGCAGACCTGCCCTGGCACCCAGCCGGCAGCGGAGGAGGGAGAGGCGGGCAGGGCGCACCCAGCACCGGGCACGGCTCCATGCCCCACGCCCGGGGAGGGGGGACACAGCAGTGGGACCAGCCCTCCGCCGGCCAGGGATAAGGACAAGGCGGTCCCAGTCCAGGCACAGGCGAGAGGGAGGGCAAACCCTCTCGACTTTACAAGATGCCCGGCCAGCAAGAGTGCGTGGGGACCCCAGCCCTGCTCTGCCACCCAGCACACTCCTCCTCCTGCCCCTCCTTGCCCAACGCGGGGCCGGGCACCTCCACCCTCAGCAGGACCTCCCGGCCCCGCGACCAGACCAGAGCTGCACCTGCAAACAGTCTTCTCCAAAACATCTTCCACACCCCGCCGTTTCTCCATGCTGCTCGGGAGCCCCCCGCGCCCTCCTGGGCCCCCTGGGCGATGCCTCCCCACCTCCAGGAGCTCTCCCGCGGGGCGGGGAGCGGCTCCTCCACAGCCCGCGCAGCACCAGCCCCAATGTCTCTGCCATCTCCGTTGGAAGCTGGCCAGGCGGATCCTCCGCAGAGCGCCTGGGACGGGCTGGCGAGGGGGAGCCCTCTCCAATCCGTGCCCCGAAACCCTTGGAGAGGAGCTCCGCGGAAGTACGGGACGTACGTGACATCGCGAGGCTAAGGCCTGCACAAGGGAAGAACATGCTAGCCACGTTCAGCCCAGCTAGCCCAGTACGACCGGCTGCTGTGGAACTGGAAGCCACGCCAGGAGCAAGGAGGTCACACCTCGCCCAGCCTCCCCGGCCCCTCCGATGGGCTGTGCCCGGGGACAGGGCTCATCCCACCCGCCCCCAGAACCCAGCCGCTGCCGGGGCTGCCCCCGGCCACCCACCCAACAGCACCGGCAAGAAACGCTCGAGTGGCTTTTGCAGAAAACAAAGGGGAGAAAGTCTCCCAGTCTCGCAGAGGGGAAACTGGTATTTGCGGCAGGGCAGGCTGGCAAGGCAGGGAGCCGCAGCCCACGGGTACTGGCCCAGCAGCCGAAGGAGAGCTGGGCACGGGGCAAACGCCCATCCCCGCAGCTCCCAGCACCGGGGGCTGTGCCGGTGGTGCAGTTTCAAGATGGGTGGCTTCGTCAGCCCCCACCTCTCTTCATCGCTGCTGCTGTCCCTGTCTGCGAGGGACGCGGCAGGGCCGCTCTCTGCCCTGGTGGCGGGGCAGCCCCTTCGGAGGGGGCTTCTCTCCTCCCCTGCCCTGGGCACAGACACAGTGCCAAGGGGAAGGTGGCTGCTCATAAAGTCACTTCGCCCCAAGGAAGGGCAGAGCCAAGCACCCCACATCACTGAGCCGAGCACCCCAACCTCAGAGGAGCCTCCCCAGCTCTGCTCTCCGCCGAGGTAAGAGCGGGAGAGGAGAGGGGCAGGGGGGCTCAGATGAGCCCTAAAGGTAGGAAAAGCCCCAGAAACCCTGAGCAAGGAGGTTCTCTCTCTACGAAGGGAAATCCCAGCCCAAATCTTTGCCTGAAAGGGCTGGAGCGGGGCCAGGGAGACCTGCTGCGCACCAGCCCTCCCTGCACGAGGGAAATGCAGCGAGGCTGAGCCGAACACACAGCCCATCTCCTGGAGAGACGGACCCTGGCGTGGCAGGGAAGGGCTGAGCTGCCCCGGCGGGGGTGGCACAGGGGAAAAGCCCCAGGGCACGCAGAGAGGGAAGGACTGGCCTTCCTGGGGAAGGGAATGCCTCTCCCGCCACCTCCCGTGCCGTCTGGGCACCGAACCCTCCCCAGCAGGGAGAAGCACGGCTCCCAGGGGGGCGGCCAGCAGGTCCCCAGGCATGAGAAAGACCGACCCTTTGGCTTAAGGGAGCACCAGCAGCCTCCAGACACCTTGGCACTGAGGATGCCGCTGCCATAGTGTTAAAAGGGCAACCAATGATGCCAACGGATTGAACAGAGGACCTGCCTGGGGACACCCATCCCCCTCGTCAGCCCCGCTCTGCTCTGGGGGCTCAGAGGGCTCGCTGCAGCGCGTCCTCCAAACCCAGCCTCCACTCCGGGGGGCTGCAAACCCTAAAGCGGGACCCCGATTACTCCAAGAGCCAACCTGCCAGACTCCGCAGGCAGATGGAAGGTTGAACTTCAGCCTCCAGAAAGGAGAATCGATTGGAGAAGCTGGTGTGGTGCCCGGGGGCCAGCCACAGCCCCCATCCTCATCAGGTCTCGCCGGCTGCCGGCAGTGGGACAGGCACACTGCCAGGGCTGCTCCGCACCCCGAACCGCCAGCCGGGGACACAGAGCCAGCGGGGCTGGGATTTCAGGGGCCAGGGCAAGCAGAACACCCTCCCCGGGGGCCAGGAGGACCCACAGCCATGAGGGCAGCCTCAGGCTGAGCACTGCCGGTAGTCTCCTCCCAGCCCACCGCCTGCCACCCCCCCAGCTCTCTCCAGGGACCCCCCCACGCCACAGAGGGAAGCAGGAATCCTCAGGATACACAGACCACCTGCTACTTGAACCAAACTGCCCGCTGGCATCTGCGCTTGTGGCCCCAAACACAGGGGAGTCACCTCCTCGAGACCAGGCCCCCCAGGGTGGGGACAGGGTCCTCTGCAGCGCAGGGAGCAAAGGTAGCTGCCCATCCCCGAGCGGAAACCTCCGTATCAAGGCACCAACATGTTCCTGCCTCTTACTCTCCCAGACGGAGAGACGGGGCTGCAGACCCTGCCTCGACACCCGGAGCAGCCGGGGAGGAGGAGGAAGGCTGCTCACCATCATGGCCACACAGGTCCCAGAGAACTCACCAAGTTCCCTCTCCAGATGGGGATGCAAAGCACACCCATCGCTGGAGGAGCTGTCGAGACTTGTCTCTGGCAGCACATAAGAGAAATCGGGGAACCTCGGGCGAACTGAGTCACATCTGGATCTGAGACAGGCTTTTTGCCACCAGTCACACCAGGAGAAGCGTGTCACTCCCCAGCCTGGCTTCTCCTCCCCTCCGCGTGACCGGAGCCACCCCGTGTCCCCTGCCCTCTCCGGGGACGCCTTCCCTGCCCTGCCTGCACCCCTGGACTCCGACCGGCCACGCAGCGCGCCGGAGGGGCCGGCGCCGTGCCAGGGCCGGGCTCTCCGAGGGCTGGACTCTCCCGCCGGCCTTGCTGCCGACACAGCCCCTGCTCACCACCGCGGTCCCACAAGCGCGGGTCCAACCAGGAGCGTGTGTCCCAGCGTGTGCCAGAGGCACCGCCGGCTCCAGGGGCTGCCGCAGCCCACCCCGCCCTCACACCTCTCCCTTCTCTCTTCCACCAGCGCTGGAAGAGGCGAGAGCTCCTGCCCAAACAAGCGCAGCTCCCCCAAAGCCTTCCCAGCTGTGAGGAAGGGGGGAAAAGTTGGGGTCAGAGGTTTTACAGGCAGATTCACCTAATTGCGAGGAACAGTTTATACTTTGCAGCTCTGATACAGCCCCCAAAGCCCTGCTGAGCCATGGCCACGAGCAAGAGCCGAGGCCAAGAGAAGAGGCCGACTGAGGGCACGGTGTCCATAGAGCAGCCAGGTGCTCCCTCCTCCCAAGGGAAGGGGAGGCCGAGACTGGCTGCACCAGGAGAGGGACCAGTATAAACCAGGGGGAAGATGCAGGAACAGACAAACCGACCCCAGGGGGGAATTTAGGTCCTAAAGCAGCACCTCTTTGAGACCCCAGCTGGTCAGAGACCCCCGGCTCATGCCAGAGGGAGGTCGGGAGCAGCCCCTCTCCTGGCTGCCCATTCCCTCCACACAATCAGCCCCAGCTCATTTCAGCTGCCACGTGTTCTGCAGCATCTCCTAATTAAATTGAGTTCTTGGCCCAGAGATACAAATCCTGGGCCTGTGTGGATGGACCAAAAGGCGTCTGGTGAATATGCTGGAAATAACACAATTGGAGCCTTTCAGGAGAGCCGTGCCGAGCCGCGGCTGCTCTCTGCCTGGAGGTGTCCTGGGACCCCCCCACCTCACAGCTGCCATTTCGCTTCCCAGAGTAGGAGCTTCGGGACCAATGCTGACAGCGAAACCCTCCCCGGCAGGTCCGTGGCCAGCACACAGCCCCCTCCCCGCCGAGCGACCCGTGTGAGAGTGCCCGGTGCCCCGCCGCTCCGCTTGAGATTTAATTTGGTGTCTCAAAGTAGGTTAAATAACATCCACTGACCTACAATTAAAACGACCCTGCCCAGGTGTTCCTGTTCCAAACAAACCTGCTCCGCGGCCCCGGCGCTGCTCCCGGCGCTGCCTCGCATCACGCCGCTCGCTGATAAGCGGCTGCGGCGACGGCTCCAGCCAGGCACCGCCGGCTGGGACACAGCAGCAAGGACGGGGGTGGGCTGGAGGACTACTCCCCCCCACCAAGTGATAAAGCCTGTCCCCCCTGCGTCACAGTGGGCCAGACACAGCGGCTCAGGGGACATCACCTGCTCCCTCCTCTTCTCCTTCATGCCCCTGGAGCGGCCGCATGGAGTCAGCGACTTCCAGCGAGCGTCTGACAGCCTGAAGCAGCCAAACCTCCATCCTCGGAGCTGCCAGCCATGCCAGCCCGGCACACGCTCGGAGCCTGCACGCGTCTGAGCGACACCACCAGCTGGAAGGAGTAAATCAAACCTGCTCTGTCCTTTGGTCGTCAAATTACTCTTTTATTGCCTGGCGGTTGCCAGGCGTTAAAGCCCCGGTGACCTTCCAGCCAGCGATGGCTCCATCCCGGGAGTGGCAGCAGCCATCACGTACGGCCCTTCTGCCTCTCAGGAGGAGCTGCCTCCCCTGGCCCCAGCTAACAACAGCCCCAGCAGTAAAACCCCATAGCCCTGGCTAACAACAGCCCTGGCCCTGGCTCTGGCTAATGCCAGCCCTGGCAGTAAAACCCCTCGGCAGGAAAAGCTCTGGCCTGGGCACAATTAGAGTCACAGAATCATAGAACTGCCCGGGTTGGAAGGGACCTTTCAGATCATCGAGTCCAACCATCAGCCCAACGCTGACAAAAACCACCACTAACCCACGCCCCTAGGTTTAACGATGGTTTTTGTCCTGCAGAAGTTTGGTGATGGTGCCCCGCAAGAGGAAGCCACCCCAGGGAGCGGGAGAGGCTGCCAGGAGCAGGGGCTGCACCTCCCTCTCTGCCTGGCCAGGACCCTGTGAGGCAGAGGGACAAAGGGATCTGGGCTGATCTCCTGCCTCCCTGGAGAGGGCTGGAGGGACAGAGCCCAACAGTGAGACTGTGGCCACCCACCTCCAGACCAGTGTGTGCTGGGGCAGGGGAGGAGAGGAGGGATGGGGAGAGGAAGGAGGGAGGGAGGCTCGAGAGGCAAAGCAGAGCCAGGGGCAGCTGGATGGAAGGAGGAAGGAAGGAAAGGAGACAATCAACAGGCACCGTGCTTGAGGGGATGCAGGCAGCGGTCACCCACTGCCTCCTCTGCCCTGCCTGGGCCAGTGGCCACCTGCGCCCCAGGCCAGCGGCTGGCACATCTCCGGACTGCCCTGACAATCCCAAACCCTTTGCATGGAGCTGCCATCAAGCCCTCCACGCTGTGAGCACACAGAAACACCCATCTTACCTACAGATCTCTCTGCTGACACCCCAAACGCATCCCCTCTCAGACCCTGGCCCCAGGAGCACTCTGTGGGATTTGGTAGCCAGTCCCGGTCGCCCTGGTCCGGCATTCCTGCACTGCACATGGGTGCCTCAGCCGCTGGAGCGGGGAGCGCAGGTGCCTGCGGGCTCAACAACAGCCTGGCCGCCTCCTTAGCGCCCCCAGGTCCTGACCCCCCACCGCCGCCACCACTCCGAACCGGCTCAGCTCGGCCCCCAGTGACTGTTAATGAGCTATTTGTCACCCGGGAAGGGAAAATGTTAGGGTGAGCAGCAGCCCTACCCCTCTCCCAGCCCAGGGAGATCCCTACGGTAGGGTCTGGCCCTCTCCAGTGACTGGTACCATTTTACAGCCTGGCTTTTCCCCTCCGCTGGCAGGTCACCCCCTTCGGGTCCTCTCCAGAGATACCGAACCCTGGTGTCCTCGGGGCAAGGCTGACATCAACAGCAGCGAGAGATCCACGCAGGGGCCGGAGTACTTCTCCTTGGACTTTCCTTTGTGGCTCACAAACCAGTTACAAAACCCTAAAAATAACACGGAGCCTGCCCCACTCCACCAAACCACTTCACTCCAAAGGAGAAAATTATCTATGCCATTTTCCACCTACAGGTCACAAACTAATTCCCAGCCCGGCTGATTCGCGAGTGAGTTGCCAGCGAGACGAGTGAGTTGTGCAAACACCTGAGAACAGGAAAGGAGCGGCCGCCAGGCTCTGGAGCCGAGCGGTGGCAAGGATCCTCGCCGGGATCACAGAATGGTCAGGATTGGAAGGGACCTCTGGAGATCACCCAGTCCAGTCCCCTGCCAGAGCAGGGTCACCCAGAGCAGGTGGCACAGGAACGCGTCCAGGCGGGGTTGGAATGTCTCCAGAGACGGAGACTCCCCCACCTCTCTGGGCAGCCTGTGCCAGGGCTCTGCCACCCTCACAGCAAAGAAGTTCCTCCTCGTGTTGAGATGGAACTTCCCATGGTCAAGTTTGTGCCCGTTACCCCTTGTCCTGTCCCCGGGCACCACTGAGAAGAGCCTGGCCCCATCCTCCTGACACCCATCCCTCAGTCTTCTCTTCTCCAGACTAAAAAGACCCAAGTCCCTCAGCCTTTCCTCATAAGAGAGATGCTCCAGGCCCCTCATCACCTTCGTGCCCCGGATCCACCATGCCCTCTGGCTCACCTCACGGGGAAAATCCAGTGAAACGGGTCCAGCTGAGGCTGAAGTGCTCCCACGGATGGCAGGGCTACTCCATCGACCATCCCTTAGCATCCAGAGCACATCATCCCCACTTGAGTCCGGCCAGAAGCCACAGCTCCTCTGCCGGATAATCCCCCTGCGGTCTCTGCCCCCCAACCTCACGGCACGGAGGGGCCGGGTCCCCCTTCGCCCTCCCCACTCTTCGGCTGGGACTCACGTGAAGGCAAAGAAGAGGGTGGTGGCTCCCACTAGGAAGATGGCAGCAGCCGAGACCGGGACGTATTTGCTGGGTTTGAATCTCTTTCCAGATGCTGCTGGCATGTTGGAGCTGTGGTGGGGGGTCCGCCCCGCAGCATAGCCCAGGCCCAGCGGAGTCGGAGCCAGGCGAGAAGGGGAGGGGAGAGGGACGGGGGCAAACCGCTACCCGGCCTCCACGCCTGCTCCCGGGGCCAGCTCCGACCGGGGCGCAGGGTCTGGAGAAGTCCACGGCGGTCTCTGGAGGCTCAGGAGAGGCGTCCACACTACACTCTGCCCTGCGAGAGCTCGCGGGTGCCGGGAAGGGGGGTTAAAAACATTAAAAATTCAGAACCGAGAACCGGATTTGGACTTAAAACGTTGGGGCAGGAATGCCAAGAGCCCTCACGAGCTTCCCTGCGTCGGGCAACAGCCTGCAAAAAGCAGGTCCCCACGGCTGAGAGCCGCACCACGGGGCAGGGAAACCTCCCGGCTTGGGCAAGTGAGGAGCTGGGTGGGCACCTTCCCACCCAGCGAGCACCCTGGGAAAGAGCAGGATATGGGTAAACTTCTTGCAAAAGACACCACTCCGGGAGCCTCAAGGAAGCCACTTCTCCTTTTTAATCCGCCCCCTGATGTGCTGCAGCCCCCTCCGGTTGCTGCTCGGGAGGAGGGGGGTTGTCTCACAAGCAATCTGCCCAGCTTCCTCCCAGCACTGCTGTGCCGCCTCCTCCTCCTCCCCCTCGCTGGGGGTCACAGGAACACTCTCCCTGATTTCACTGGGATCCGGGACTGGCTGGCTGGCGGTGACCGTTTAATTTTATTTATTTCTCTCTTGACTGTTAAAGCCGAGGAACAGCTGGTGCAAGGTTGAGCCGTAAATCCTTTCTCTGCGAGGGGGGCGGGAGGGGAAGGTCCAGTGGATTGTGTGTTTTCGTCCTCTTCCTACTTGTTCCTTTCTCCTGATCCCCCAGGCCTTTCCACGGGCTTAGTATCCACTCGGCAGCTGGGAATCGACGAAAATTTCATTACATCTTTTCTGCAGCAACCATTTCCAAGCAGCACAGGGTAGGATAACGGAGAGATCCGGAGGAGAGCTTTCAGGGAGTGCTTTTACAAGCCCAGAAGAGAACCGATGGTGGAAACAGTGCTGAATAGGTCTGTCTCACCCATGGCCCGAGCGGTACGGGGGAAGATCTCAGTTTGTTCCAAATGGCTCCATTTTTTTCTCCCCTTCCTTCAGTAAAATTCTTCTTCATTAATCCACTCGTCTTTTAAAAAAAAAAACCTACATAAAATCATTAAAACTTGACATCTGGTACGACACAGCTCACCTAGGAAAAAAAAAAAATAAAATTAGCAAAGCAAGAGAAGAGACACGGTCATGTAAAACTGCTCCCTGAAGGAACAGCGAGCTCCCCGGGACACGGGGCGGGAGTTTAGTGGAAGATGGAAACGGTGCCCGGTAAATTTAAAACCCCGCTCGCAAGTGCCCCTCAGCACAGCAGAACTGAGTGATGACCACCCCGCGGAGGCCGTCATTAGCCACGGGGGCCCGGCTGCGGCTCTGCTGTCTCCCTTCCCACCCCGAGGCCCCGCTGCAGAGAAAGCCGAGGCACCCAACCCACCGGAGACCGCCTGAGAAATCCACGCTGAGCCTCGAACAAGATGAGGGACCCTACGGCTGCTTGCCCAACACCTTTGGGCAGGCACAGCCCGGGCGCTGGAGAACGCCGGCTCCCTCCAGCGAAGGGGCCGATCAGAGGCCGGGGGACTTAATGTGAGGGTGGAGACCGCAGGAGGAAGAGACAGCCTTGTCCCCTTCCCCCCGAGGGCAGGAGGTGGGAGAGGCCGTGGAAAACACCAGTCCCCCAACCGGAGGCGGCACTCGTCGCTGTGGACGAAGGAGCGCTGGGTTCTCACTAGGTAGCCCCGGCTGTTTTGGGAATGTGCCACCCTTGGCTGACCATGGGGACGCAGGAGGGAGCACCACAGAAAATCTGGAAAACCCAACCTTTCTGGAAAAGGCAGAAAGAGACACTGACCTGCCCCAAGCTCCAAACACCCCAGGGCCCACGGCAGCCCCGGGAGGAGCTCGATGCCGGTGGTACCGCACCTGCTGTCACTGCCACAGCAGCCATTCCTCCCTTGTCACCCGCTCCCTGTTCCGTTGCCTCCCTTGTGCTGTGCCCTGGCGACTCCTGCACCGTCTCCTTCCAGTTTGCTCCCCTTCTGCCTCCCAAAGCTTTTTTTCCGCCCCCCCCTCTTCGGAGTGGACAGAAAAATACCTAGTGCTGACTAAACACTCGCGAAGGTTGAGAGAACTGCGGCACAAAATTAAAGGCACGTTTAATGACAAGAATATATTACAATTAAATCGGTTCAGTCACAAAACAAGGCGTCAGTCACTTTGGCTGACTAATGAAGAAACCGCTCCCACCGCGGAGCAGCTCTTCCTTTGCAGAAACGCAGCTCAACTTCTCAAACCAAGTTTGTTTTTTTTTTTTTTTTTTTTTCTCCCTTGTGACCAAGAGGAAACGCTGGACCGATGCTGGGGAAAGCTCTGGTTTCACCTGGCGGCAGCTCGCAGCCACGGTGAGTTTCAGGGTAACACCAGGGAAAGCAGCTGTTTCCCGGCAGGCGCAGAGCTCCCGGACTGCAGCAGCTCCCACCATCGCTCTGCCCCCCAAAACACGGCGCTGAGCTTCGGCGAGACGCAAGAATGAGCCCCAGAGATGCGCAATTTGGGGAAAATCCTGACACCCCGCAAAGCTGTGCCGTCACCCATGGAGGGAAGGGCTGGCTGGAGCCGGCCGCTGCCGTGGTCCGGGCGGGCAGCAGTTCTAGGGATAGGTTACTCGGAAGTTTAAAGATGACATCACTGCTAATTACTTTAGCAGGAGCAATCTGCTAACACGCTCATCTGCTGTAACAGAACACCCCAGCCCTTTGAAAGGCTCCGCCATGAAAACAAAGCCACACCTTGAACTCAAACAGATACTGCTGGACCGAAGGAGCTTTTTCCTGGGATATTCCTCCTCCAGAGCCCTTCTCCATCCCGCTCCTCGCCCAGCCCCATCAGCGTGTCCTCCATCAGGCGAGGGGCTTCCCCTGGAGGTTGCCCCCAACGCCCGAGCGGCCTCCCCAAGCGGGTCCTAACCCTGACGTTCCACCTGAAGATGGAGACAGGGATCCAAGTGCTCCAGCCCCTCGCACGGGTGACCCGGGGCACCATGCCGCTGGGAAGGTCTGCGCGCCAGCTCGGCTCAGCGCAGAAGTGAGCACCGGGCAGCGCGGGAGCCAGCTCCTCGCCGCACAGAGAAGGCTCGAGCCGAGATAATTGCTCCTGGACACTGCACCTGAGCAAGCACTGCGTGTGGGGGAGAAATCCCCAGCGCCGTCATTAGCGGCACCCAAGCGAGAAGCAACGCAAACACAACCCCCGGCTCCTTGCCGCCTTCACTCCAGAATCACCCCACAACGCCTCAAACCCCCGAACGGCTGCCGAGCCCGTCCCAGAGGGTCCCTCCCCAAGCCCCAGCCATGCCGGGCCCTCCAGAGCCCCCCAGCCCCAGCGCCCCCCCCTGCCGGAGGGCTCAGACGCTGCCCCCGAGCCCCAGCCAGGAGGCAGCGGGTCCCACCCCCCCGTGGATGGGGATACCCAGGATGCTGAAGCCACCCAGGGTGCAGCATGGCACACGGGGGGGGAGGGGGGCAGGATCTCTGCTGTGCAGTCTTCAAGGTGTCTTTTTCTCTTTTCTTTGGGCTAAACCACGTGCCTCACCTCCATGACTATCCCTGGCGTTTACCCTGCTGTCCAGCAGAAACACAAGCAAAATCCACCCTGACTTCCCACAGATTATGCCCATTCAGGCCACGTTCACACCGGTTCTCCCAAATATGCTCTTTTTTCCCTCGCCTTCCCCTCCCACAGCTCTGCAACCCGTCTACCTCTGCTCTACCAATCCCTCCTTTCCCTCTACCTTCTTCCCAAACCCTCTGTCTCTCCGGCCACTCTGTCCCCATCCACAAAGGCCACTCACAGCCGTCCCTGCTGGAAAGAGCCCCAGGCTCATCTCTCCTTACCTAAGGCACACACGGGCTCCGCTCCTGCCCCCGATCCCTCTCCCTCTGCCACTTCCAGCCCAGCAACTCCTCCCTCCCAGCTTCTCCGGACCTGCCTTCGGCTCAGCCCTGCTCCTTCCTCCCCCAATCAAGCTCTGCCCAGCCTGCGTGTCACCCGTGACTCCTCTTTCCCTCTCCCTTGGGAATTACACCTGTTTTTCCAATCCTAGCACCCCCTTTTCAGAGTATTTTCCTGGCTCCATTCTGCGCAGCCACCTCCGGAGCGCTATTCCCCGGTCTCAAGGCTTTCCCTCCGCTCATACAAGGGGCTGCTTCTATTTCCCCTCCTCTGCGTTTCTGGGGACTTCCTTCACTTTTTAATTCCTTCCCTCAGGGCATTCCCAAGCGTGACTGCTGCCACCTTCCATTTCTTTCAGCCCGAGCCTCCTGTTCTTCGGTGAAGGCCCTGTAACGTCTCACTCTAATTTCCTCTTCTTCCAGCTCTTGCTTCTCGAAGCCCCGCGCCGCCCCTTTCCTTCCCACCCCGCTTTTCTGGGTCTGCCATGAGCCCCTTCTCGCTGCCTTCTCCCGCGACCGACCCAGACGTAGCCTGAAGAGCCGGGCGCTTTGTGGCTCAATCTTTCTGCAGCATCAGCCGGGACACGAGAACACGCCTCACCAGGCTCTCCCCACCTCTGCTGGGTCGGGGAAAACATGTCTAACCAGCTCACAACATTCCCTTCCTTATTTCAGTGGCTGTCGATAACCACGGCAGGTCCTCAGCGCGCTCCTGCCCCTGGAAGGAGGAAACGCACACCAACGCTACCAGCTTCCCTTAGACGGGCCGCCTCTCACCACCGCCCGGGGCCGGGAGCACAGGGAGGAGAAAGCTCACTCTCGGTTACCGGTTCCCAAGCTTGCGTCACCTCCCCGCCACCCGCCTGCCCCAAACCGGCCGGGTTCCCACGGCGCAGCTCAGACACACACACAGTTCCTTCCATGTGAGGCAACTCCCAGGGAGGGCAGGTGCCGGATCGCACAGAGATGGGATGTGCTTTGCCTGTTCCCGCTCTGTTTTGGGTAGCTACGCCCGGCTGTCGGGCGAGAAGCCCGCTCCGGAGCTCGCTGTGTCCTCAGCCTCGGCACCCCCTGCTCCCACCGCTGAGCCCCAGCAAGAAGGCCATCCCGAGCCCAGGGGCCCCCTTTTCTCCCCCCACAGGCCCCTCTCTGCTGATTCTGACGTTGCACAATCAGCTCTCACCTGCCGCTGAGCTTTAGGGCTCTAACAATTAGCAGAGAGAGCAAAAGCACCCTCAAACCTGCTGGCCAGCCACACAGCTGGCCCCGACCAACCACCGCAGGAATGTCACTCGCCTCCGCCACCCTCCCCATCCTCCTGCGGGGAGAGATACCAGCGGGACGGGGAGGGGGCTCCAGCCAGCACCCCCTGCCGCAGGGGTCCCGCGGCCACACAGCCCGGCCGGCGAGAAGCCGGAGGGGGATTTTCCACCCCAGGCACCAGGGCTGGACATCGAGGGCCGCAGTGCAGAACACACACTAGAAGGCAAAGCCGTCAGCAGGATGGCACGGGGAGCGGCAAACACCGGGACCCCCCCGGCAACACGGAGCTGCAGGGTCTCCCCACAGGAGACGGTTTTCTCATCGCCCCCACCACGGTGACACAGCTCAGGCCCGACCGTGCTCAGCGCCGCACCTGAACAGGAGCCCCTGCCTCAACGCCACGATTTGGTGACACTTTCCTGCTTCTAGCAGAGGAGGAGGATGTGCGGCGACATGTACCGGACACTCTGTGGGAAAGTTCGGAAACCTGGATGGAATTAGGCTTCCCCCGCCGCCTTCCCAGCTTCAGGGGACACGGTCTACACCTCACACAACCGCACCTCCCGCAGTGAGACACAGGGGTTGTTTAAGGTAAATAAGATACCGTAAAAGGACAATTATTTTATTGCAGACAACAGCTCAAGGGCTGCTGGCATCCCCTCGGTGCTGATCTGCGGCTTACACCACTCCCGCTCTCCTTCCCTGCCCGCCTCGCTGCTTTACACGGGATTAGCCCCATTTCATGGGGGCCACGGGGAAGAACCGCAGCGGATGAGGAACAGCTCCGGCCGCTCACCGCGGCGCTACGAGAGGCAGCCGCCAGTGAGGGAAGCAGCGAGCCCCGTGACAGCCATGAACGGCCCCTGAAACCGGAGTTCTCCCCTTGGAGCCCGTCGGCTCCACCCAATTGCCACCTTCTCCGTCCCCCGCCGGGGCTGGACCTCAGAAACCGGGAGGAATGAAGGACCCAAGCGCTCCGCTACAGACCAACTGCTGTCTCGACCAGAGGGAGCGACGGTGGCCATTAGATTAAGCCCACTACGAGGCTCCAACACCAGCTCCCCTCGTTTGGATCCAGACGAGCAGCTGGTCGTATTTTGTACCCCCTGAAAAAACCAGTAGCGCCCAGTGCAGGGAAGCCCCCTTCCCCCAACCCCCAAATTCCGAGCCATGCTGGAAAGGGAGACGGGCGACCTGGGGGAAAGTGCTTCCCAGGAGCTGGCCAGAGGAAGGCAAGAGCAGCCGCTCCTCCCGGATCGCGGGGTTTTATCTCCCCTCGGGGAGATGCGACACAGACTCAGCGATTTGGGGGTTCCACACTTTGTTTGGAATTTGGGCTCTGGAGAATCCCGGCCGAGTGCCCGCGAGGGCAGCCCGTCACCCGAGCGTGCTCCCGGGGGGCACTACATCGCGGAGGCGCGGGCCGTGGCGGGGAGCAGGGTGTCACCCCCGGCAGCCCCGGTGTGTGCTCGGGCACCGGCCCCCGGGAAGCAGAACTGCGGCGGTTTTATGAGGCGCCGAGGAGGCTCCTGCCGCCGCCCCGGGGTGCCCCTGCCCACCCCCAGCCCGGCGCCGTGACCCTCCAAGACTCGCCCCAGGTCGCCCTCGGCTTCCCCCGGCCCGCGGCAACGCGCGCCCTCCGCGGACCGGCCCCCCGGGGCGGGCACGGCGCGGGGAGTGGGCTCATGCGGGAGAAAGGCCCGGTGCCGGCGGGGGCGGCAGGGAGCGGGGCCGCCGCCCGGGAGGCGCCTCGGGCCGGGAGGCGGCAGTGCGGAACGGCGGCGCGGGCACCGGGCGGGCGCGGAGGGCTGCCCGGCACCGCCGGGCGGGGGCCGGGCACCGCCGGGTTGCCGGGGGGGGCGGGTCTCGCCGCCGGGGTCGCCGGCGAGCACGACGCGGGGGAGACCGGGGTAGGGTCCGCGCGGCGCACGGGGGCGGCGGCGGGCGGGGGCGGCGGCGGGGCCGGCCGGGCCCGCGGGGCCTGCGGCGGGCGGGGGGGGCGGCGGGGGGAAGCGGGGGGGCTCGGCCCACGTGACTCACCGGCGGCGCGCAGGGGCCGCGAGCAGCGCTCCCGGTCACGGAGGGTCGCCGCGCGCGGCGGCTTGGCACGACGTCACGGCCGCGCCTGCGCACGGCGCGCGCCCCCGCCGCCGCCCCTCATTGGCCGCCGCGCGCGGGGGACCCGCCCGGAAGGGGCCGTGCGCATGCGCGCGAGACGGGGAGGCGGCCGGGGGCGCGCGTGCGTCACGGGGCGGGGCGCGCGCGGCGGCGGCGCGAAGAGCGCATGCGCGGGACGTACCACCGCGGAGCGGGTTGCGGGGGGGACGGGTCTCGGCGCTGCGCACTGCGGGGCGCGGGACGGGACGGTCAGACACTCACCCACGGGAGAAAAGCTCCGAGATTTAATAACAAACGTTACAAAAGGGGTAAAAACGGGCGCGGGGGGTGGTGTCCCCGCGGGGAGGGGGGTCCCTTCTGTGCTACTTGAGGTCCATGAACCGAATGTCCATGATGAGGAGGAAGCTCTTGGGCAGCGGCCGCGGAGCGGGGGACAGCACGGTGAAGACCTGCCGCTCCAGATCGACACCGGTGACCACGATGAACCCGGCGACGCTGGTCTCGGAGATGTTGTCGTCGGGGCCATCGGCCATGCTGACGCTCAGCAGGTGGTGCACCATGTCCCGCCCCGGCGTCACCGGCACCAGCTTCAACTGGTTGTCCTCCTGCGACATGCCCAGCGGCAGGCAGGAGTCCGGGATGGTGGGAGCCCCCACCTTGTAGATCTTGACGTCAGAGAACTTGACATCGAAGGCGTGCGGGTAGAAGCAGCCCCGGAAGCCGTAGAAGTACTCACGGATGCGGTCATCCCGGCACTCCCTGCGGAAGTCCTTGGAACGCTCCACCACCCCGCCGGACTTGGGCAGCAGGACGGTGCGGACGAAGTGGGGCAGGTCCCGCTTCAGCTCGTTGTAGAGCCGCTCCTGGTCCAGCACCACCACCACGTCCACCTCGAAGGCAGAGGCGGCGTGCACCAGTGCCTGGTAGCCCGAGCCCTTCACCCAGCCACAGGTGTTGATGACACAGCCGCTGACCGAGGCGCGGCGGTTCACCTCGCAGCGCTGGTTGAAGACGTCAGCCAGGCGGGATGTGATCTGTGGGGGAATATGGAGGAGATGACACAACAGAGAGACCCTCCTGCGGCACCCGCATCCCTGGGCCCCAGCCGGCTCCTTCAGACCCCACAGCAGCACCACGCTGGCTCTGACCAGGCCAGGAGCTCCGGGGAGCGAACAGCAGCCCCTGGATGGCACCAGAAGGGCAGGAGGCCACCAGGCCAGGCCGTGTCCCGCTTCTGGGAGGGACACAGCGACCCTCTGTACTGTTCCTACTGTGCTCAGCAGGTTCATTTACTGCTAAGGCGCAGGAGCGGTGCCCGGCTCCTGGGCAGCCGCCTGGGATGAAATCCTTCCTCCCCCCCAACAACTGATAGCTGCAAAGGGGCGATTTGCCATGCAGGGGGCTGAAGCTGTCCCTAAACCACGTTACGAGCGCTCCAGGGTGCTCGACTGCAGCAGGGGAGCTGCTTTTCTGTCCCAAGGGCTGTAGGACAAAGGCACCCCAGGGCTGCAGGCAGCCTTCAGCCAAGCAGGGGCCTCTGTCACCAAACGGCCTCCCACCTCTGTGGGAGGACCCAAGGGATTCAGGTCTGGTTTTGGATGTCTTCAGGTTTTTCTTGGGCTTCTTTCCACCTGTGTTTCTATAAACAGAGTGGCAGGCTGCGGGCAGCAGGTGGGGGGGGGTCCCTGCAGGGGAGGGATGGTCTGCGGTGATGGCCACCACACTGTGCCTAATGCTGGCCCCATGTGAGCACCATCAGACTGTGCCTGCAGCCATTCTCAGCTCCACGCTCCCCTCATGAGTCCCAGGGGATGAGCTGGTTCAATGTGACCTGTAGCCTCTGGCTTTGCCATCCATATCCAGATATGACTTGGAGCCAAGGGCCTGGCATGGCGGCTGGTGGGCAGCCAAAAGCTCAATCGTGGTCTCTCAGCTCCTCCTCTCTGAGCTGAAGAGCTTCTCCCCTCCTCAGGGGACTCCTCCAGCCCCTCCATCATCCCCATTACGCCTCTCCTCTCACCGCCTTGGCCCTCTGTTGAGCTGGAGCGCCCAGAAGTGGACAACAGGGCTCAGGCTGGGGACACGCCAGTCTTACACAGTGGCAAAAAGGGACAATCCAGGGTGGGCAGGGAGCTTGGGAGCCCAACTCCGAGCCAGGCCCGTCCCTGGGGCCAGACCCCCCCAGGCTCCCCGCGCTCACCTTGTTGTAGAGCTTGATGTTGGTACCGGGCGTGGTGGAGCCAAAGTGGTAAACGAGGGGGGCCTGGAGGGAGAAGCCCTCCTCCACGTCAGCCGGCCGCTCGATGTAGAGCGCGCCCATGGTGCCAGGGATGGAGACGGAGCCCTGGCCCACGTCCAGCTCCACGAAGGTGGGCCGGCGCCCCAGCCGCACGGCATAGTTCAGCAGCAGGCGGCAGACGGTCGACTTGCCCACGTCGGTGGGTCCCACCACCATGACGCGAGGCCCCCGCTCGTCCTCCCTCTCCGCCTGCCGCCGCATCTGCTCCAGGGCAGTGTGGGTGTTGAGGTAGAGCAGCATGGGGGTGTCCTTGGAGATGTAGGCCACCTCGGTGCGGCCGCTGAGCTGCACGGTGCAGCCGTGCCAGGTGAAGACGGCCACCTTGGCGCCGGCGTCAAAGGTGAACTTCTTGTTGCGGGTGAGCTCCGTGCCGAAGACCTCGGCCATGCCGGTGAGCAGCTCCAGCTGCACCGTCTGCGAGGCCTCCACCTCGAACCGCAGCTCCGTCTCCCGCTCCAGCTCGAACTTGGCCACCTGCTTCTTCTCCTCGCCGCCGTCGTCCGCCATGACGGGGCTCCAGGCCTGGCCTGCAGAGAGGGTGGCGGGTGGGCGGCGGGGCCAGGCCTCGGCCTCCCCCCGCGCCGCCGGGCCCTGGCGCCGCCCGGGGTGGGCGTCCCGGCCCCCCCCCCCGCATCCTCAGGCCGTTGCCATGGCAACCCCCGCGCCCTCGCCCGCCCCCGCCTCACCCACCTACCGGGGCCGCCGCGCTTCCGGGCCGGCGGGGCCGCGCCGGAAGTGAGGTCACAGAGCGCGCCCGGCGCGGTGGGCGGGGGGAGCTGCGGCCGGGGTTGCCATGGCAGCAGCCGCGCGGGGTGACGTCAGGAGGCGGAGCCCGGCCCTGCGGCTGCTCATTTACATCTCATCTGCATAACCCCGCCTCACCTTTCCGGTTTATTTGCATCTCATTAGAATGCGACCTCGGGTCCGCCGGCGTGGGCCGGGGCTGGTGTGGGGGGACACGGGGGATACGGGAGATACGGGGGGACCGGGGAGACACAGGGGACATGCATGAGAGGGGGGACATGGGGGAACAGGGGGGGACCGGGGGGACACGGGAGGACTGGGGGGGACAGGGGTGAGAGGGGCGACATGGGGGAACAGGGGGACACGGGAGGATTGGGGGGGACAGGGGGGCAGGGGTAACATGGGGGGACAGGGGGGACACGGGAGACACGCAGTGGCCTGGGGGACACGAGGGGCGTGGGGGGACATGGGGGGCCCAAGTGGACACAGGGTGACATGGGGGACACGGGGAGACCGGGAGGACACGAGAGACATGGGTGACAGGGGTCACACTGGTGACACCGCAGGACACGGGGGGGACAGGGGAGGACTGGGGGGACAGGGTTGACATGGGGGGGGACGGGGGACACGGGGGGGACCAGAGACACAGGGGGGACGTGGGTGACAGGGGGGCACGGGGGGACAGGTGGGGACACGGGGTGGCCTGGGGGACAAGAGGGACGTGGGGGGACACGGGGGGCCCAGGTGGACACGGACACGGGGGGCGGGGGGGGGGGGCGCGGGGACACCGGGGGATCACCGGGGGGACAGGGGGGACCAGGGGGTGCCGAGAGGCGCCGGCGCCCACAGCGCATCCCCGTCGGTGGTACTGACGTCGGAGGTGCGGGGCGGTGACGTCACGGCGGCGCGGTGCGGGCGGTGACGTCGCGGCGGCGGGGGATGAGTCACGGTGCCGTGATGCGGCCCCCGGGCACGCAGGGCCCCCCCCCGCGGCCGCCCGGTGCCCGCCCCGGGGACAGCGGCGGCGGCGACAGCGGGGACAGCGGCAGGCGGTGAGCGGCCCCCGCCCCCCCCGGCCCCGGCCTGTCCCCGGGACCCCCAATATCCCCCCCGGGACCTCCACCCCCACCATCCCTCCCACCCCACCGTCCCCCCGGGACCCCCATCTTCCCTTCCTGGGACCCCCAACCCCCCTCCGGGACCCCCATCCTCCCGTCCCGGGACCCCCGATAT
Source organism: Alca torda (assembly GCA_008658365.1). Lineage (NCBI taxonomy): Eukaryota > Metazoa > Chordata > Aves > Charadriiformes > Alcidae > Alca > Alca torda. The sequence goes on along the minus strand of CM018080.1, from coordinate 70,800,489 downwards.
CCCCCTTGGGGCCCCCACTCGTCCCCCCGGGACCCCCACTGTGTCCCCCGGGACCACCATTGTCCCCCCGGTCCACCATCCTCTCGTCCCAGGACCCCCAATACCCCCCCCAGGACGCCCTTTTCCCCCGGAGGAACGTCATTGCCCCCTCCCCCCCCCCCCCCCGAGAGTCCCAATATCCCCCCCGGGACCCCCATTGTGCCCCCCGGCACCTCCATTCTCCTGTCCCGGGACCCCCGATATCCCCCTTGGGACCCCCACTTCCCACTCCGGGACACCCATTGACCCCCTTGGGACCCTCCCGCCCCCAGACCCCGCTTAGGAGGACCGTCTCTGTCCTCTCCCCAGGATCTCGGGCCCCCCTCCGCCCCTCCTTTCCGTTCCCCCCCCCGTCCCCTCCGGGGACAGCAAGGACGGGGCACTGCCCCCCCCCCACACCACCACCTCCTGCGATGAGCTGGCCGGGTCTCAGCCGGCAGCGGGGCGGGGGGGGGGGGGCGATGTTGGGGACAAGACCCCAGGCAGTGCCCCCCCGTCACCGCCCCCCTTTGCCCCTTTGCAGGCCGCCCCTCTTTTCCGCCTCCTTCTGACCGGGGGGGGCGCGGGGCCGCGGTGCTCCCCCGACCTCGGCGCGGGAGGAACGACGGCTCTCGGCACTCTGCTGCGCTGCTTCCCCTGCGAGCGGCTCTGCGGGGGGTGCACCCTGCCCCCCGGGGCCCCCCCGCGCCCCCCAGGGGCCCTGCCGCCCGCCATGGGCCCCCCCCGGCGCCGCCTACCCCCCGCCGCCCGCCTGCCCCCCCGCACCTTCCGCAGCTACCTGCCCCGCTCCCTCCGCACCTACAGCTGCGTCCACTGCCGGGCCCACCTCGCCCGCCACGAGGAGCTCATCTCCAAGGTGCCACCGCGGCCACCACCCCGCCGGACGGCCACCTGCCCCCCCGGGGGACGGGACAGACAGGGACCCCCCCGCGGTGTCCCCGGGGCCGTGAGCTTCCTCCCATGGTGGCCCAGGGACAGTCAGCATCCCTCCCCCTTCCCGGTGATGCCCCCGGGGCTGTGAGCTTCCTCCCATGGTGGCACCAGCATAGCCAGAGACCCCCCCCCAGTGTCCCCGGAGCCATGAGCTTCTTCCCATGGTGGCATTGGGACAGCCAGAGACCCCCCCACAGTGTCCCTGGGGCTGTGAGCTTCCTCCCATGGTGGCCCAGGGACAGTCAGCATCCCTCCCCCTTCCCAGTGATGCCCCCGGGGCTGTGAGCTTCTTCCCAAAGTGGCCTGGGGACATGGAGCATCCCCCCCCCCCCATGCTGTCCCCAGGGTGGTGAGCGTTCCCTCCGTGTTGTCCTCGAGGTGTCCCCGTGGTGGTCAGCATTGCCCCCCTGTCCCCAGAGTAGCAAGTGTCCCACCCCGCCATGGTGTCCTGGGGGTGGCTGGTGTCCCCTGCGGTGCTCCCGTGGAGGTGACCGTCTCCCCGTCGGTGTCCCTGGACTGGCGTGGGGCGGGGCAGGGGGGACGCGGGTGGCGCAGGGGACACGGTGCCCAGCCGGTGACTCGTGCCGTGTCCCCACAGTCCTTCCAGGGCAGCCATGGCCGTGCCTACCTGTTCAACTCCGTGTGAGTGCACGGGGATGGCGCCCGGGGGGCGGGGGGCACCGGGGGTCACTCAGGGCTGCTCTCCTGGATGTGACGGGCTGTGCCAGCCGGTGCCATGCTGGGCTGTGCCAGGCTGTACTGTGCCGGGCTGTGCCATGCCGGTGCCATGCTGGTGTCGTGCTGGGCTCTGCCGTGCTGGGTTGTGCCATGCCGGTGCCATGCTGGTGTTGTGCTGGGCTGTGCCATGCCGGTGACATGCCAGTACCATGGTGGGCTGTGCCATGCCAGGCTGTGCCATGCCAGGCTGTGGCGGGCCAGTGCTATGCTAGTGCTATACCGTGCTGTGCCAGGCTGTGCCGTGCTGGGCTGTGCCGGTGCCATGCTGGTGCCGTGCCATGCCGGTGCCATGCCATGCCATGCCATGCCGTGCCGTGCCATGCCAGTGCCGTGCCAGGCTGTACCGTGCCGTGCCGGTGGCCCACGGCTGTCTCTCGGTCGCAGGGTGAACGTGGGCTGTGGCCCGGCGGAGCAGCGGCTGCTGCTGACAGGGCTGCACTCGGTGGCCGACATCTTCTGCCAGAGCTGCAAGACCACCCTGGGCTGGAAATACGTGAGTGCCCCCACCCCGGCACCCCCCGGGCACCCCCGGGCACCCCCAGGCACCCCCGGGCTGGGGACCCCAAACCATGACCTGGGCACCCTCCTGGGCACCCCTGGTCTGGGCACCCCAAACCGTGACCTGCCCCCCCCGGCACCCCAAACCCATGTGGGGGCAGCCCCTGTCACCCCGACGCCGGTGCCTGGGCAGCCGGGGGGCTGGCAGCACGGTGGGGCAGGGGCCTGACGGTGTCCCCCCCAGGAGCAGGCCTTCGAGAGCAGCCAGAAGTACAAGGAGGGGAAGTTCATCATCGAGATGTCGCACATGGTGAAGGAGAACGGCTGGGACTGAGGGGCTCAGCGGGGGCACACCGCCCCCCCCAGCAGCACCCCCGGGCAGGGGGCACCCTCTGCCACCCCCTGGGGGCCGTGGTACCTGTCACTGGCGTGGGGGGGGCTGCAGGGGCTTTTCTAGGGCAATAAAGGCTTTTTTTTTTAGGAAGGTGCTGGGTGTCACCCGCCCCCGGCATTGCCACCCCCCGGCTCAGCCCTGGCACCCAGCCAGGGGGGTCCCTGATAGCCCCCAACTTCCCCCCCCCCACACACCCCCCGGCTGCCCCTTCCCCTCCCCAGAGGCAGGAGCTGGGTCAGTGCATTTATTGGGGCCTCGGGCCCTGAGCTGGTGGGGAAACTGAGGCACGGGGGGGAGCAGGGGGCCAGGGACCCCATAGTGCCCTGTGGGGCTGGGGGGGAGGGTGAAGGGGGAGGGAAAGGGAAAGGGGGATAGGCAGGGAAGGGAGGGGTGGGAGATGCAGGAAGATGTGGCGGGGTGGAAGGAGGGAGGGAAAGAGAGCTGGAGGGAGGGAAAAGAGGGAAGGAGGGAGGCTGGAGGGTGGTGGGAAGGAAAGAGGGAAGGAGGGGTACAAAGGGAGGGAGGGAGGAGAGGAAGGAGGGAGGGACAAGGGATGGAGGGAGGGAAAAGGAGGGAAAAGAAGGAGCGATGGAGGGAGAGAAGGAGGGAGGAAAGTAGGGACGAGGGAGGGAGGGCAGGAGGCAGGGAGGGATGGAGGGAGGGCAGGAGGGATGGAGGGAGGGCAGGAGGGAGAGATGGAGGGGTGAGAAGTGGAGGGTGCAAGGCATGGAGGGATGAAGGGAGGGATGGAGGGTTGAGGGGAGGGAGGGAGGGAGGGCAGGAAGGGTAGAGGGGTGAGAGGAGGGAGGGCAGGAGGCAGGGAGGGATGGAGGGAGGGCAGGAGGGAGGGAGGGATGGAGGGGTGAGAGGAGGGAGGGATGGAGGGAGAGATGGAGGGGTGAGAGGAGGAGGACAGAGGGGCAGGAGGGATGGAGGGAGGGCAGGAAGGAAGGATGGAGGGGTGAGAGCAGGGAGGGATGGAGGGAGGGCAGGAGGGGTAGAGGGGTGAGAGGCGGGAGGGCAGGAGGCAGGGAAGGATGGAGGGGTGAGAGGAGGGAGGGATGGAGTGAGGGCAGGAGGGAGGGCGGGAGGTGGGCAGGGGCCGGGGTCAGGGCTGGGGGTCGCTGAGGCGGCCCATGAAGAGGGGGATGTCGTCGGCGTCGTGCCAGAGGACGAAGAGGAAGGGGCGCAGGGCCTCCAGCAGCAGGGCCGTGCGGGCCACCGAGGTGGCCATGGCGCCCGCCGCCTCCACGCCAGCCTCGTCCAGCGCCAGCACTGCCCGGTGCCGCGCCGTGTCCACCGCCACCGCCGGGCCCCGCGCCAGCCCGCACAGCTCCGCGTCCAGGAACAGCCCGTAGTCTGCGGCACATGTCCTCAGCACCAGCCCCGCCGCCACACGGGGGACGCCGGGGACGTGGGGGACAGCGGGGACAGACAGACACCAGGACAATGGGGGTGCAGGTGCAGAGAGGGCACTAGGGACATGGGGGGCGCTGAGGGGCCCTGGGGACACCGGGGATGTGGGGGACAGTAGGGGCACACCAGGGACATCAGGGGCAATGGGGGACATCGGGGGACATTAAGGGACGTGGGGGACACCAGGGATGTGGAGGGTATCGGGGTGACTGGGGACACCAGAGACAGCAGGGGTAATACGGGGACACTGGGGACATTGTGGCTCTGGGGGCATGGGGACAGTGGGGCGCATCAGGGGCACTGGGGACGTGGGGGACAGCAGGGACACAGGGTCACTGGGGGACCCTGGGGACACCAAAGGCACGGGGACACCGGGGAGCAGGGGGGAGACTGGGGCAAGGGACCTGCATGGGGACCGGGGAGGGGCCAGTGACGTCCTGCAGGGTCTGACATCACCTCCCGCGCAGGACGTGACATCACCCCGTGCCCCCCAGCCCTGGGAGCGCGGTCGGGGCAGGTCCCCGCGGGGGGTCGGTGGCCTTACCCATGTCGTGGACGAGGGCCACCACGTCCAGGGCGAGGTCCAGGCGCAGGCGGGGCAGGGCCAGCGCGGTGGCCTGGGGGGGGGGTGCGGGCCGCCCGCCGCAGCAGCCCCAGGAAGGTGGGGGGGTCCAGTGCCCGCTCCAGCGTCCCCAGCGCCTCCAGGGGCCCCCGCGGCACCAGCACCACCAGGCTCAGCCCCCCGCTCAGCTCCAGCCGCCCCACCTGCGGGACGGACCCCCCAGGGCCACCCCGGTGATGTCACAGCCTGGCACCCCCCCAGGGCCACTGCAGTGATGTCACAGCCCAGCACCCCCTAGTGTTGCCATGGTGATATCACAGCCCAGCATCCCTCCCAGTGTCACCGTGGTGACCTCACAGCCTGGCACCCCCCCAGTGCCACCGTGGTGACGTCACAGCCCCCAGTGCCACCACAGTGAGGTCACAGCCTGGCATTCTGCCCGAGTCCCGTGGCAGTGATGTCACAGCCTGCCCCCCCCCCCATCCTCCCATGCCATGGCAGTGATGCCACATCCCCCCCCTCGCCCCGTGCCATGGCAGGGGGGTCCCGGCCACGGGGGGGTACCTGGACCTGCAGGCGGGGGTCGGTGAAGGAGGCCACCGGGTACTTCTTGCTGGTCATGGTGGGCACCAGGCGGGGGGGGCGCCCGGGGCGCAGGAAGGGCAGCGGCACCGTCCACTTGGCGTCCAGCGGCGTGCGCCAGGCGGCTGCGGGGACACGGCACCGGGATGGGGGACACGGGGCGGCTGACACGTGGGGTACCCCTGGGCTCGGCCCCCAGCAGATCCCGGCCGGATCCGGGGGCAGATCTCCAGGCCGAGCTCGAGGGCAGAGCCCTGAGACCTTCCCCTGCGTGGGATCTGGGGCAGATCCCGGCGCAGATCCCAGAGCCACCCCCCGGGAGAGACCCTGGGGCAGATCCTGGGGCAGACCCCACGGCAGATCCCTGAGCCAATTCCCCAAGCAAAGGCCATGGTAGATGCCCAGGCAGATACTGGGGAAGATTCCCAGGACAGATTCCCACAGCAAATCCCAGGGCAGACCCCTGAGCCAACCCCCAGGAGAGATACGAGGGCAGATCCCTGAGCCGATTCCCTGAGCAGAGCCCAGGGTAGATGCCAGGGCAGATCCTGGGGAAGATTCCCAGCACAGATTCCCATGGCAGATCCCAGGAGAGATGCTGGAGCCAACTCCCAGGACAGATCCCAAGGAAGATCCCCAGGAGAGATTCCCATGGCAGATTCCAGGGCAGACCGCTGAGCCACCCCCCGGGAGGGACCCAGGGGCAGACCCCAGGGCAGATGCTGGGGCAGATCCTGGAGCTGATCCCCAGGGAGACCCCAGGGCAGATCCTGGAGCCAACCCCCAGGACAGATCCCAGGGCAGATCCCGGAGCCAACCCCCAGGACAGATCCTAGGGCAGCTCCTGTGTCGGATCCCGTGTGCCGCGTACCGTGGAGGTGTACGGCGCTGAGCAGCAGCAGGCGGGGCTGGGGGGGCATAGCGGGCAGGAGGCCGGGCAGGACCCCCCGGCTGGCCCCGCGCACCCACTCGTTGACGCGCAGCAGGTCCAGGCTCTCGTTGCCGCTCAGCGCCTGCGGCCGGGCGCCGTAGAAGCGCAGCGACTCGTTGAGGAAGCGGGTCCGGAGCTGCAGCTCTGCCCGGTGGCACAGTGGGCGTCAGCCCCGCGCCCGCCCAGCACAGTCGGCCCCGCCGGCACCCGGCCGCCCGCCTCACCTGGGTGGTGGAAGATCTGCGCGGCCGAGAAGAGCCCGGGCGCGCTGGCGAGCTGCCGCAGGGCGCCGTGCACGCAGGCCATCCCCGGCGGGTACGCCAGGACGGCGCCCAGGCGCTCTCGGGTCTCGCCGCGGGCGCCTGCGGGCACAGGGGAGCTCAGCGAGGCACCCACTGCGTGCCGTGCTCCGGGACGGGGCGGCCACGGGGACGCAGGTGGTGCCCACAGCAGAGCCCGTAGTGGTGAGGGGGGCAGGGACCACGGCAGAGCCCACAGCAGAGCCCATGGCAGCGCCCACAGCAGAGCTCACAGTGGTGCCGTGCCCATGGCAGCGCCAATAGCAGAACCCATGGCAGAACCCACAGCAGAACCCAGGGAGAGCCCATGGTGGTGCCCACACCGATGCCTATGGCAGCGCCAATAGCAGAACCCACAGCAGAACCCATGGCAGAGCCCATGGTGGTGCCCACGGTGGTGCCCACACCGATGCCTATGGCAGCACCAATAGCAGAACCCACAGCAGAACCCACAGCCATGCCCAGGGCAGAGCCCCCGGTTGTGCCAACGGCAGAGCCCATGGCGGTGCTGGTGGCGGTGCCCGCAGGCAGCCCCTCACCGAGCAGGAGGTGCGAGAGCCCCATGGCGACGTTGATGGGGGAGAAGAGCAGGTTGGCATCAGGCTGGGCAGCCTCCGCCATGCGCTGGTAGAAGCGGAGGGCGAAGGTACCCAGCGCCTCGGCCACGGCCGCCCGCTGCTCCCCCGTGGGCTCCCCGCAGCCCTCGGCCGGCTCCTCGTCCCCAGGGCACGGCGGGGTGATGGTGCCCTGGGTGCCGGGGGGGCCCAGGGTGGTGCCGGGGGGGTCCAGGGTGGTGCCAGGCGCCGGCGCTGCCGTGCTGCCATTGGCCAGGGTACCCAGCTCCTCGGGTGCTCCTTCAGCGTCCTCAAAGCTGGGGGGGTCTGTGGCGTTTTGGGGGGCATCCAAGCTGGGCAGGTCCTTGGGGTGGGCAGTGGGGGTGGGCACGGGCAGGAGGGGTGCCCCCGCATCCCCCGGCGGGCCTGGGGCAGGATGGGGGGGCTCCGGCGTTGGCGGGTGCTGTATGAGGACCTTCAGCCAGCTGAGAGAGACCTCCGGGGAGGGCACCTGGGCATAGGGACCCTGGTGAGGGTGGGCAGGGGGCACCCGAGGGGGGACCCAGGTGAGGGTGGGCACGGGGACACCTGAGCGCAGGAAGCCCTTGACCCTGGGCCACGCTTACCGGAGTGACAGTGGCCGTGGCTGTGGCCACCAGCCACAGGAGGGGCAGCCAGAGCGTCATGGTGGGCATCCTGGTGGGCGAGCACGGGTCAAGGGCTTGATGGGCACCCAGTACCCCTCCCCCCCAACTCCCAGCACCCCACCTTGGCACCCAGCGCACTCCCACCCACCCTCCTCGGCACCCTTCACCCCCATTCCCTGCCCCACCTGTACCCCCAGTGTGCCCCCCCGCCCAGGGGAGCCCCCGGTCCGACACCCCCGGGGGGCTGGGTGCGGGGGCAGCACCCTGGGCCCACCTGGGTGCCGGCGGGTCGGGTCCCTGCGTGTCCGGCCGGGCGCGGGGGGGTCTGGCCGGCTCCAGCCCTGCCTGGTTAAAGATTAAGGAGGGCGGCAGGCGGCTTCCCGTAAATCAGCCGGGCCGGCAGCGGGGGGTGCCTGGGGCAGCGGGGGGGGAGCTGGGCGCAGGCGCCCGGCGCAGGATGCGGCCCCTCCCCGCCCTGACTAGCCCCGCGTCCCCCATCCCGCTCCGTGCCCGGCACTGGAGGACCAGCCCTCAGGCGGGCACCCTCTGGGAGCTGGGGTACGGCACTCTAGCCACTCAACTGCCCCCCTCTGTGACCCCTGTGGTGACAAGGGGCACTCTAGCCACTCAACTGCCCCCCTCTGTGACCCCTGTGGTGACAAGGGGCACTCTAGCCACTCAACTGCCTCCCCCCATGACCCCTGTGGTGACAAGGGGCACGCTAGCCACTCAACTGCCCCCCTCTGTGACCCCTGTGGTGACAAGGGGCACTCTAGCCACTCAACTGCCCCCCCCCATGACTCCTGTGGTGACAAGGGGCACTCTAGCCACTCAACTGCCTCCCCCCATGACCCCTGTGGTGACAAGGGGCACGCTAGCCACTCAACTGCCCCCCCCCCCCATGACCCCTGTGGTGACAAGGGGCACACTAGCCACTCAACTGCCCCCCTCCCATGACCCCTGTGGTGACAAGGGGCACGCTAGCCACTCAACTGCCCCCCCCCATGACCCCTGTGGTAACAAGGGGCACGCTAGCCACTCAACTGCCCCCCCCTGTGACCCCTGTGGTGACAAGGGGCACTCTAGCCACTCAACTGCCCCCCTCTGTGACCCCTGTGGTGACAAGGGGCACGCTAGCCACTCAACTGCCCCCCCCCATGACTCCTGTGGTGACAAGGGGCACTCTAGCCACTCAACTGCCCCCCCCCATGACTCCTGTGGTGACAAGGGGCACTCTAGCCACTCAACTGCCCCCCCCATGACCCCTGTGGTGACAAGGGGCACTCTAGCCACTCAACTGCCCCCCCCCATGACCCCTGTGGTGACAAGGGGCACTCTAGCCACTCAACTGCCTCCCCCCATGACCCCTGTGGTGACAAGGGGCACTCTAGCCACTCAACTGCCCCCCTCCCATGACCCCTGTGGTGACAAGGGGCACTCTGGGCACTCAACTGCCCCCCCCCCCATGACCCCTGTGGTGACAAGGGGCACTCTAGCCACTCAACTGCCCCCCCTCTGTGACCCCTGTGGTGACAAGGGGCACTCTAGCCACTCAACTGGCCCCCCTCTGTGACCCCTGTGGTGACAAGGGGCACGCTAGCCACTCAACTGCCCCCCCACCCGTGACCCCTGTGGTGACAAGGGGCACGCTAGCCACTCAACTGCCCCCCCCCCCGTGACCCCTGTGGTGACAAGGGGCACGCTAGCCACTTAACTGCCCCCCCTCTATGACCCCTGTGGTGACAAGGGGCACTCTAGCCACTCGACTGCCCCCCCCCGTGACCCCTGTGGTGACAAGGGGCACTCTAGCCACTCAACTGCCCCCCCCATGACCCCTGTGGTGACAAGGGGCACTCTAGCCACTCAACTGCCCCCCCTCTGTGACCCCTGTGGTGACAAGGGGCACTCTAGCCACTCAACTGCCCCCCCTCTGTGACCCCTGTGGTGACAAGGGGCACTCTGGGCACTCAACTGCCCCCACCCGTGACCCCTGTGGTGACAAGGGGCACGCTAGCCACTCAACTGCCCCCCCTCTATGACCCCTGTGGTGACAAGGGACAGTCTCACCACTCAAGCTCCAGCTCGAGCTGCCTGTCCTTGTCTCTCTGACCCCCCAGTTACTTGGGGGGAGACCCAGGTGGTGTGACCCCGCCGGTGTCCCTCCCCACAAGTTTCTCTGCTGCCTGGGCTGAGGCAGGGACCACCCGGCCCCTCTGCCCTCCAGCACTGGCCAAGGGAGGTCCTCAGCACACCCCTGCCCTCAGAGCACGGGTATGAGCTGGGGACCCGCCTGCCCCACAACTGTCCAGCACCTTGGGCTACTCCAGGGCAGTCCTGTCCCCTCTTACCTCAACTCTATGGTCTCCTCTGCCCGGGATTGGGATCTGGGGGGGTGGGTTCCCCAAGGAGCCCTCCCACCCCACAAGTTAGGAAGGCCCAACCTACTACTGCCTCTGGGTAGATGGGGTGCTGTGGGGCAGGGCTGCCCTCGCCCCACCTCCCAGCAGTCCTGGGGCAGGGACACCTCTGGGCCTCCCACCCTGACAGAGCTGCCATGACCAGGGATGCGTGGGGCAGGTCTGGCCCCCCACGACCAACTTCTCTATGGCCCCAGGCTGCCCAAGGCCTCTCTGGCCCCTCATCCCCACCCATCTCTATGGCCCCGGGGTACCCAAGGCCTGTCTGGCCCCTCATCCCCACCCATCTCTATGGCCCCGGGGTACCCAAGGCCTGTCTGGCCCCTCATCCCCACCCATCTCTATGGCCCCGGGGTACCCAAGGCCTGTCTGGCCCCTCATCCCCACCCATCTCTATGGCCCCAGGGTACCCAAGGCCTGTCTGGCCCCTCATCCCCACCCATCTCTATGGCCCCGGGGTACCCAAGGCCTGTCTGGCCCCTCATCCCCACCCATCTCTATGGCCCCAGGCTGCCCCAGGCTTGTCCCAGGCTTCCATCATAGAATCATGGAATCATTTAGGTTGGAAATGATCATTGAGTCCAACCCATCTCTGTGGCCCCAGGGAACCCAAGGCCCATCTGGCCCCACTCCCAGCCCCCATGCTTGGGGCGGGGCTGGAGCAGCTTGTCCCGCCCCCCCGGGGGTTGTGTCCCGGTGGGAGCCCCGCCTGTTGGCACTGGGCATTGGTGGCCATGGCTGCGAGGATCGCCAAGGTGGGTGGGGGCACCGGGGGGGCGGCCGCACCCCTGTGTCATCACGGGCACCGGGGTCGGACTGGGGGCACGAGGCCGTGGCGGTGCCAGGGGTCCCGGTGTCAGCACCCAGCGGTGCCAGCGCCGGGGTGGTGGGTGGCCGGGGGGTGCGGGTATCGGTGCGGGTGTGGGGGTGCGGGGGGTGCCGGTATGCGGGGGGTACCGGTACCGGTGGGGTGCGGGGTTGCCGGTGCGGGGGGTGCCAGTGTCGGTGAGGGTGTGGGGGGTGCCGGTGTGTGTCCGGGATGCGGGTGGGGGTGCGGGGGGTGCCGGTGGGGTGCGGGTGTGGGTGTCGGTACCGGTGCCGGTGGGGTCCCGATGCCGTGCCGGTGCGGGGGTGCCGGGATGAGGCTGGGGGCGCGGGGGGTCCCGGTGCCGGTGCGGGCGGTGCCTCCCCCACCCCGCGGGGCCGCGCGCCCCGGTTTCGTTTCCCCGGCGGGGACGGGCCCGCGATGGGGGGCGTGGTTTGGCGGCGGCCCCGCCCATGGAGGGCGTGTCCTGAGGTGAAACCCCGCCCATGGGGGGCGTGTCCCGGCCCCGCAGGAGCTGGAGGAGGCCCGGCGCTGGGGCGGTGCCCGCGACCTGCGGCCGCTGGAGGGAAACGTGCTGCGGTGGGGGGGGCTGCTGCTGCCGGTGGGCGGGGGACGGGGGGGGACGGGGGTTCTGGGGGTCCTCGGGGGGTCTGGGGGCTCGGGGGGGGTCTGGGGGGGCTGCTGCTGCCGGTGGGCGGGGGACGGGGGGGGACGGGGGTTCTGGGGGTTCTCGGGGGGTCTGGGGGCTCGGGGGGGGTCTGGGGGGGCTGCTGCTGCCGGTGGGCGGGGGTCTCGGGGGGCACAGGAGGGCTTGGGGGGTCCCTGGGCATGGGGGGCTGGGGTGGGCCCTGGGGGTATAGGGAGTCCCCTGGGGGTGGCCTGGGGGCAGGGGTGGGGGTCCCCTGGGGAGTGGGGGGCTGGGAGAGCCCTGGGGAGCTAGGGGGTTCCTGGGCACAGGGAGTGTGGGGAACATGGGGGTGAGGGGGGGGTCTCTTGGGGGGCACCAAGTGGGTGTCCCCATCAGGGCAACACGGGGGAGGGTCCTCCTGGGGACACACTGTGGGGACCCTGAGGCCTGGACTGGGGGTTTTGGGGGGGGGATGTTCCCTGAGTATCAGGGCTGGGACAGGCCCCCCCCCCCCCCCCGAGGCTGCGGCGGGGGGTCTGAGGGGTGTGTGTGTGTGTCCCCGCAGAACAACCCCCCATACAACGCGGGCGCCTTCCGCTTCGAGCTGACCTTCTCCCCCCACCACCCGCTGTCCCCCCCCTGCGTCACCCTCCGCACCAGCATCTACCACCCCGGCGTGGACCCCCAGGGCCACGTCTGCCAGCCCCTCACCTCCCCCCAGCACTGGGTGCCCACCACCCGCGCCGTCCAAGGTGAGCACCACGGGGATGGGGATGGGGATGGGGGGGTCACGGCGGGAGGGGGCGCCCCCCCTGACCCCCCCCTGGCTGCCCGCAGTGCTGCAGGACCTGCTGCTGCTGCTGGACAGCCCGGACCCCCGGCGGGCGCTGCGGCAGGATCTGGCCCGGGAGCTGCAGGATCACCCCCAGGATTTCTGGCGGCAGGCGGAGGAACACACCCGCTGCCATGCTGAGCCCCGCCACGGCCCCCCCGCGCCCTGAGACCCCCCCCATCGCCCCCGCCCCGCGCTGGGGCACCTCTCTGTCCGGTAATAAATGTTAATAAATTTACTCACACACCGGGTTTGGCCCCGTGATGCCTCATGGGAACGGTGGGGGGCAGCGGGAGGTGCTGCCCCCCTTCTGCCACCCTGGGGGGGTGCCTCCCCGCCTGCCTGTCCCCTCTATGGTGGGGCTGTACCAGGGCTGTGCCCCCCTGCTGCCAGCTCCTGCCACCCCCAGCCACTTGCCTGGTGCCACCGTCCCCGTGCCCACGTCCCCACCATGAGAGAGGAGGCCACCACGAGCCTTTGCTGACAGGGGGGTGGCACGGGTGGGGGTGGTGGAGGACCCCCCTGCATTGGGTCTGGCTGAGGTGAGGTTAATGGTGACACCCCGGTGTCCTGGGCAGCGCTGGCAGCACTGGGGCTGCCCCCACCATGCCAGCGATGGGTTGGGAGGGATGGTCCTGGGGGGGACAGGGCTGGGACGGATGACCCGGACTGGCGGAAGGGGTATTCGAGACCACATGACGTCATGCTGGGTGGTACAAGCCAAGGGAAGGCGGTGGGGGGCATTCGTTATTACCACATTTGTCTTCTGGAGTGCCCCGAAGCCCCCCCTCCCTGGGAAGGGCCGGCTGACGGGGAGCGGAGAATAAATTTTAATCTATAAAGTTTAATAGAGCGCTTCTGCTTTATTAAACTGCCTTTTTCTTCACCCAGGAGGGTTTTTTTCCCCTCTTATCTTCTCCCCCTCCCGCCCTGCCGAGGGGGGGGGCGACCGAGCGGCTGGGTGGGCACGTGGCACCCAACCAAGGTCAAGCCCCCGCCCCCCCCTCAGCGCTTCTTGGTCTTGACCAGCCCCATGGCCACCAGGCAGCGGTACAGCTCCTGCAGGTAGGTGTAGACGCACTTGGCGTCGGGCACCGGCAGCCGCACCATGTCCTCCACCTCCAGCAGCGGGGCGCAGCCCGCCCGCTCCCTGCGGGGACACCGCCGTCACCGGGGGACGCTGCCTGGGGACAGGGCATTGGGGGGGGGGGGATGCTGGGGCCGGGGGGGGCTCTCACTCAGCAGTGGCGAAGGCCAGGGCGAAGTTGTGGCGTCGGTCGCTGGGGTCCAGGCTGCTGTAGTCGAAGGCGTCGGGGAAGAAGCTGTGGAGGAGGGCGCAGAAGGCCAGGCCGCTGCCCCAGCTCCCCGAGAAGTTCTGCACCTCCACGTGCTGCCGTAGGCAGAGGGGGGTCAGGCGGCCCCCCATGGCCCCCCACGGCCGCCCCACAGCCAGCCCCCCATCCTCACCTGGTAGCCGCGGGTCCTGGCGCGGCACCACTCCAGCAGCATGGCCTTCACCGTGGCCGTGCCCCCTGCGCGCCGCAGGTGTGGGGCCGGACCCTTGGCTGCCCTGCGGGCGATGCCGGGCGCCGTGGGGCACCCCACACCCTCCATGTGGGCCCTCCCTGCCCCCCCCTTGGCCTGACCCTCCCCAAGGGGACCCCCCCCTTGGCCAGTCCCTGCCCCCGGGGGCATCCTAGACCCAGCGTTCCCCATTGGCCCATTTGCCCCATGGCGTCTGCCCCAGGGGCTCCCCGCTGGCCAGTGGCCTGATCCCCCCTCACTCACTGACCCATGGCTCTCCAGCCCCTCAGTACCCTCCATTGCCCCATGGCCCCCCATTACCCTTCTACCCCTCATTGCCCCATGGCCCCCCAGCCCCCCTGTACCTTCCATTGCCCCGTAGTCCCCTGTGCCCCCCCCAGGACCCCATGTCCTCCATTGTCCCCCAATACCCCCATACCCCCCATTGTCCCATGGCCCCCCAATATCCCCATGCCCCCCATTGCCCATACCCCCCATTGCCCCATGCTCCCCTAGCCCCCTCCATATCACCCACTGCTCCCCAATACCCCCGTACCCCATCGTCACCCAGGCCCCTGTGACCTCCCCTTTGCCCCATAGCCCCCCAATAGCCCATACCCCCCCCAGTTGCCCCATGGGCCCCAGCCCCCCCATGCCCTCCATTTCCCCATGGGTCCCAGCCCCCCTGTGCCCCTCGGGGGGTCAGGCCCTTCTCACCCTCCGAACTTTTCCAGGATGGCGCTGCGTCCCTGTGCCCGGCCACTTGCCCGCAGCCGCCCCCCGGCCCCCTCCAGCTTCGGCCTTGGCCCCGCTGTACCGGGGCGCGCCTGGCCCCGCGGCCCCTCCGCCGGTGCACCCCTGTAGGCACATGGGTGGCCCCGTGGGTGGGGATGGGGACACCCAGGGACACCCAGGGCTGGGCCAGACATGGGGGGCAGGGGAGGGGTGCCACCCATGAGGACACGGGGCTGTGGGTCCCCGTGGTGGGGCAGGGCTATGGGGCAGCCCCGATGCTGGCCGGCTATGGGGACCCATGGGGCCATGCGCCCCCCCTGCCCACACTCACCTCTCGCTGCCCCCTGAGCCCTCGGCAGTGGCGGCTGCAAGGGAGAGAGAAGGAGTCAGTGGGGTGGGAGGGGGCACCTCGGGTGGGGGGCACCCACATGCCCCTGGGCACCAGCGTGGTTCCACATGGGGGGGCATCATGGGGGCGGAGGTGCTCCCCCATGGAGAGGGGACATGGGGGACCTATAGGGGACCCCATGGGGGGGACACTGTGTGGGGCAGTGGTGACCCCAGGGTGACCCCAGGGGACGCTGGTGCCACTGCAGGGCCCTCCTCACGCTGCCCAGTGCGACCCTTACCTGTGGGGGACGTGGGGGACGCCGGGGATGTGGGGGACATGGGGGATGTCGGGGACATGGGGAACACGGGGGACGTTGGGGACATGGGGGAAGTGGGGCTGGTGGCCCCCTCTGGGGACGAGCAGGGGGGGAACTCGGGCCACAGCTCATCCTCCTCGTCCTGCAGCCAGGTGGGCTCCTGTGGGGACAGCCGGGGTGGCACTGCCAGCACGGGCACTGTCACCTGCCCCTGCCATCACAGGCACTGTCACGCTGCCACTGCCATTGTCACCCTGCCACTGCCAGCACGGGCACTGTCACCTGCCCCTGCCATTGCCACCCTGTCCCTGGCACTGCAGCACGGGCACTGTCACCCTGCCCCTGCCATCACAAGCACTGTCACGCTGCCACCGCCATTGTCACCCTGCCCCTGCCAGCACGGGCACTGTCACCCTGCCAGTGCTACTGCCACCCTCTCCCTGCCACCGTCACCTGCCCCCTGGTGCTGCCCTCACGGTCAATGCCACCCCTGTCCCTTTCACTGCCACCCTGCCCCTGGCACTGCCACCCCTGTCCCCCCCCCGTGTCCCCTCTCACCTGCCGGCTCCGTCTGCTGCCTGCTGCTGCCGGACCCCCGGCCCCCTCCTGCCGCCCCTCCGCAGCAGCCCCCACCCCGGCACCTCCCTCGGGAGCCCCGGCACCCCCGGCACTCCCCCCGGTACCCCCCCCGGCTCCCTCTGCCCCGGCATCACCCCCCACACCCCCCGCATCGCCCCCCGCGTCCTGAGCCCCCTCAGCGTCGCCCCCCGCGTCCCCGGCGCCCTTGTCCTCCCCCCTCGCGCCCCCGGCATCGCCCCCCGCAGCCTCGGCCACCCCTGACCCCGTGTCCCCCCCCGCGTCCCCTGCCGCCCCCGCCCCCTGCCCGTCCCCCCCATCACCCCCCGCTGCCGGGGGGTCGCTCCCGCCGTGCCGGGCTGCCGCTTCCCCGCTGCCCCCCCCGCCCCCCCCCGCCCCCCCGGCCCCCGGCCCCGCGGGGGGGTGAGGGGCGGTGTCGGCGGTGGGGGTGCCGGGGGTGGGGGTGTCCGGGGTCGGGGTGCCGGGGGTGGGGGTGTCCGGGGAGGGGGTGTCGGTGTCTCCCAGGGGCTCCATGCCGCTGCGGTCACTGCTGCAGGGGCACAGGGCTGTCACTGGGGTGCCCCCCCCGGCTTGCCCGTGCCCCCCATAGCCCCCCCGCCCGGCTAACCCCCCACTCTGACCCGTCCCCGTGCCCTCCCCGAGCCCCGGCACCCCCATTCCCCCACCCGGGGCACCCCAATACCCCAGTCTGGCCCCCCCCCCCAGCTCCCCCATGCCCTATACCAGCCCCCCCTTCCCCTCCTTACACCCCCCCACCCCAGTCCCCCCCGTGTCCCATCCCGGCACCCCCATTCCCCTTCCTAACCCCTCCATTGTCCCCATCCCGGGCCCCCCCATTCCTACTCCCGACCTCCCATGTCCCGTCCTGACCCCCCCCATTCCCTCTCCCAACCACCCACTCTCCCTCTCATCCCCCCGTGTCCCATCCCGCCCCCCCCCCATACCCTCTCCCGGTCCCCATCAATTCCCCTTCCGACCCTCCGTGTGCCATCGTGACCCCCCAACCCCGCACGCCGGTCCCCCCATATCCCCCTCCCGACCCCACGTGTCCCATCCCGGCCCCTCCATTCCCCCTCCCGCCCGCCCAGTTCCCCCTCTCAACCCAGTTCCCGCTCTCCACCCCCCTCTAACCCCATCCCACCCCCCTACAACGCCATGCCGACCCCCCCAGAGCCCCATACTCCCCCAGGGCCCCCCCATACCCTCTCCGCCCCCCAGCCGCCCCTCGCCCCGTACCCTCCCGCCCGCTCCCGGCTCCGCCGCCGCCGCTCTCGCCGCCCCCCCCGCCCCGGGGCTATTTTTACCGGCGGGGGCAGGTGCCGCCTTCACTCACCGCCCACCCGCGGGGCACGCGTGGGGCCCGGGACGGGGACATGGCGACACGCGTGGGGCCCGGCAGGGACGGCACCGGAGAGGGGACACCCCGACACCCCCGCCCGGGCAGCGGGGACACCCCGAAGGAGCCCGCGGGGGAGGGGCACAGGGGACAGGGACAGCCGGCCAGCGCCGGGGGGGGACGGGGGGGACAGGGGAGACGGGGACCCCAGAGAGGGACAGGGAGACTTGGGGACACCGGCGCAGAGGGGACGGGGGGGACACGGGGGGTCTCAGGCACATGGGGGGACACCGGGGTCACGGGGACACGGGGGGGTCAGAGGCACCCGGGGGGCGGGGGGGTCAGGGGCACCCCGGGGACCCGGGGGGCACGGGGACAGGCCGGGCAGGGCGGTGGGGACACGGGGGACACAGCGGGGTCACGGAGCCGCCCGTGACCCCCGGGCCGGCCGGGGGCGGAGCCCGGGGCTGGCCACGCCCCCCCGCTGGGCAAAGGGCTGGCAAGGCGCGCGCCTCCCTCCATCACCCTGGCCGCCGGCGCCGCCACGCCCCTTCCCGCGGCACCCTATCAGCGCCGCGGACGCCCCCCGTTTCCCCGCCCTCCCATCTTCTATTGGCCGAATCCGGCGGCGGGGCGGGGCCGTTCCCGGTGCGGGCGGAAGCGCGGCGCCCACGTGTTTCCGGCCGGGCGCGGGCGCGGGATCCCGGGCGAGGCGAGGGGGGCTCGGCCGCCATGGACCCGCTGCGGGCTCAGCAGCTGGCGGCAGAGCTGGAGGTCGACATGATGGCCGACATGTACAACCGGTGCGTCCCGCGGGGGGGCGCGGGGCTGGGGGGTTCGTGGGGCTGGGGGTGCGTGGGGCATTGGGGGTGCTGGAGGCAGCGGGAGGTGCCCCTGGCTGGGGGGGCGCTAGGGGGTATTAGAAGTGTTGGGGGACCCCGGCGTGCTGGGGATGGAGGGGTGTTGGGGAGTGCCGGGGGGTGCCTGGGATTTGGGGGGGCATGGGAGGGTATCTGGGGAATGGGGGGGCACTGGGGGATGCTGGGAGTGGGGGACACAGGGGGTTCTGGGGGTGCCTGGAGATAGTGATGGTACTGGGGGGACAGGCGGTGTTGGGGCGCTCGGTGGGGGCCGGTGAGGGGCTGACAGCAGGGGTGCCATGCAGGATGACGCAGGCGTGCCACCGAAAGTGCGTCCCCCCCCACTACAAGGACGCGGAGCTGTCGAAGGGGGAGAGCGTGTGCCTGGACCGCTGCGTGGCCAAGTACCTGGAGGTGCATGAGAGGATGGGCAAGAAGCTGACGGAGCTGTCGCTGCAGGACGAGGAGCTGCTCAAGCGCATGCAGCAGGGCACCGGCACCGCCTGAGCCCCCGCTCCCCGGCCCCGCAATAAACTGGAGCCTCTGCGCCAGCTGGTTTGCTTCCCTCCCCCCACAGCCTGCCTCGTGCTGACGTGTTGGGGTGCGCGTGGGACCCGGCACTGCTGCTGGGCAGCCCCCCCTTGCTGTCCCCAGCCACCACGTGCCGTGTCCTTGAGGGGGGCAACCCCGGGTGCCCCCCCCCGTCCCCTGGCCAGGCCCAGCCCATGTAATCCCCAGGATTAGGCAGAGCCAGGCTGAGTCCCTTGTAATCCCCTGCAGGGTGGGGACGGGGCTCTGCCCCTCCCTGTCTGCTGGCCGGCCAGGGGACACAGGGGGGGACCCCACACAGGGACACCCGGGGGGGGACACAGCTCTGGAGCAGCTAGAGAGGGACAGGGACACCCAGGCAGGACAGGGACACCCACACAGGGACACCCTGGGGGGACACAGCCCTGGAGCATTTGGATGGGGACACCCGGACAGGGACACCCCCGAAACACCCAGTCCTGGCTGGGGACACACAGTCAGGGACCATGCGGAGACACCCCAGGGACACCCACACCTGGACAAGGACCACGCGGGGACATCCAGGGACACCTGGGGAGGGACTGTGGGAACCCGAGCGGGGACAGCCCGGACACGTGGGGACGTACCCACGCTCCCACAGGGCCAGGGACACCTGCACAGGGACACCCCGAGAGCTGCACCGGTGCGGGGACACCCCGGCCCTGGGTGAAGGACACCAGAGCAGGGACACCCCAGGGGTGACAGCCACCCAGCAGGACCCAGGCCATGGGTGGGCTCCGTCCGTCCGCAGCTCAGCACTGTCCGTGCGTCGGCGCCTGCCGGGAAGTGGGTCAGGCCGTGCAGGGCGCGGGGGACGGTGGTGGTGACAATGCGGGTGACAGCGCAGGTGGTGGTGGCTCGGTGGCCCTGTGGCTCCCGTTACACCTGCCCGTGCTGCCACCCCCCCCGCCAAGGGTTTGGGGTGCCAGCGCCGCGGGTGTCACCAAGGCGGGGTGACGGCGGTTGTGTCACTGGGCCCCGCGGCGGTGGGGGGTGCCTGTGTGTGCCGGCCCCACGGCTCGGGGGGCAGCGCTGGGCGGGGGGGTGTCTGCCTGTCCCCCCCTCGGTCCCCGCAGGGAAGCTGTGCACGCCTCGCTGCCCTCCAGCTGCCGCGGCGGTGACGGGGACATCAATATTTCAGGAGGAGCAGGCCGTGACCTGGAAAGGCAGCGGCCCCCCTTCCCCGCCCCCCCCCGCAGCAGCCAGGCCTTGCTCTCCCAAAATAAGACCATTTTTAATAAATAATTTCCCACCTTTTGGTTCCTGTTGCGGGTTTTTCCCATTCAGGATTGGGGGGACGACCCCCCTGCGTCCTGCAACCCCCCAACTCCGGCTGCCCCCCACAGTTCTAGGAGCCCCCCTGGGGAGAAGGGGGGCACAGGCCCCCCCCCGAGGAGCCAGGACCCCCCTGGGGGGGGCTCAGAGCTGGGTCAGGAGCAGCCCCAGGACGGGCAGGAGGACGGGGGGCAGGAGGATGGTGGCGGCGGCCGTGGGGGCGCAGGGTGCCCGGGGGCAGCGGGCGTCGCCGGGGGGGCCCCGGGAGTCGCGGGATGGGGGGGGTGGCCGGGGCTGGGGTCCCCGCAGGTCGTGGGGGGGCAGGCCGTCGCGGTAGAAGGCAGAGGGTGGCGCAGCCGGGAGGGTGCCAGGGCGACCCAGCGCCCGCCCGGGGGTGCCCATCACTGCCACCCCACCGCCATCTTCCTCCTTTTTCTTCTCGTCTTCCTCCTCCTCCTCCTCCTCCTCCTCCTCCTCGTCGGGGCAGGCGTCAAAGTCGCGAGGGTGGAGGTGGCGCAGGTCGGTGCCACGGCGGTGCGGGGGGCTGGCGCAGGGCACGGGGGAGCTGGAGACGCGGGTGCGGCGGAACCAGGCCCAGAGCGGGCGCGCGCGGCAGTCGCAGGCCCAGGGGTTGGCGTTGAGGCGCAGGAACTGCAGGGCGGGCAGGGCGGCCAGCGGGTCCCCGGGCAGCGCCACCAGGCTGTTGTTGAACAGGTAGAGGATGGTGAGACGGGCCAGGCCCTGGAAGGCGCGGCGGTGGATGGCCACCAGCCGGTTGGCGTGCAGCAGCAGGCGGTCCAGGCTGGGCAAGCCGCGGAAGACGCCCTCCGACAGCGCCCGCACCCGGTTCCCGTGTAGGAAGAGGTGGCTCAGGTTGGCCAGGTCGGCGAAGAGGTCGTCCTGTGGCGGGGAGGGGGGAGAAGGGGGTGGGCGTGGGGTGCGCAGCCCCACCGGGGAGCCCCCAGCCCTGCCCCGCATCCCCCCATGGTGGGCATCCCCCAGAGACCTGCCCATGGGTGTCCCCAGAGCCCTGCCCCACGTCCCTGCTCCACGGGCTGTACCCGGAGCCCTGCCCCATGTCCTTGTCCCGCAGCCATCACCCATCACCCTTCTGTGTGACCCTGCTCCATGAGCATCACCCACCACCCTGTCTTGTGTCTGTACCCCATGGGCATCACCCGCCACCCTGCCCCATGTCCTGTGTCCCTGCTCCATGGCCATCACCCAACACCTTGTCCGTCCCATCTCCAAGAGGCCCCTGCCACGTCCCTGCCCCATGGCCGTCACTCTGTCCCACATCCCTGCTCCATGGCCGTCGCTCTGTCCCACGTCCCTGCTCCATGAGCATCTCTCACCGCCCTGCCCCATGTCCGTACCCCATGGGCATCACCCATTACCCTGCCTCATGTCCCTGCTATGTGGGTGTCACCCATGTCCTGTGTCCCTGCTCTGTGGGCATCACCCAACACCTTGTCCCATGCGTATCTCCAAGAGGCCCCTGCCATGTCCCTGCCCTGCCGGTGTCACCCACAGCATTGCCCCATGGCCCTCACTCTGTCCCATGTCCCTGCTCCATGGGTGTCACCCTGTCCTGTGTCCCTGCTCCATGGGCATCACCCAACACCTTGTCTGTCCTGTGCATATCACCAAGAGCCTCCTCCCATGTTCCTGCCCCATGGCCCTCACCCTGTCCCATGTCCCTGCTCCATGCGTGTCACCCTGTCCTGTGTCCCTGCTCCACCCGTGTCCCCTGCCACCTTGCCCTGTGGTCTCCCACAGAGCCCGGTGCCCTGCCCGTGCCCTGAAGGCACCCCCCACCACCCTGTTTGAAGCGCCTCCCCCTTCCCCTGCCCCACGTCCCCCCACCGCCGGGCCGGAGCAGCCCCGGGGCCGTGGCGGACCTGGAGGTAGAGCAGCCCGTTCTCCTGCAGGTAGAGGTACTGGAGGCTGTGGAGGCCGCGGAAGATGGCGCTGGGCAGGCTGGCCAGCTGGCACCGGTAGAGGTGCAGGGCCTGGAGGCGCCGGAGGCCGTGGAAGGTGTCGGGGGCCAGGACACGGAGGTGGGGGTTGTCACCCAGGTCGAGCTCCTCCAGGGCGGGCAGGTGGCGGAAGGTGCCCGGCTGGATGGAGGAGATGTTGTTGGAGTAGAGCCAGAGGGTGACGGTGCTGGGCCCGAAGGTGCCCGCCCGCAGCGCCCTGATGACGTTGTTCTGCAGGAAGAGGCGGCGGGCGCCGGGCGGGAGCCCCGCGGGCACCGAGGAGAAGTTGTTGGCCTGGCAGCTGACGGTGGGCGGCGAGACGTAGCAGGTGCAGAGCGCGGGGCAGGCGGGCGCCCCGCCGGGCACCCACGCCAGCGCCGCCAGCAGCAGGGCCGCCAGGCGCCCGCCTGCGGGCACAGCGGGGCGTCAGCGCGGGGCACCGGCGGGGGCGCTGCCCCGGCCCGGCCCCGCACGCCCACCGCCCCGGCAGGGTCCTCCCAAGCAGCCCCCAGGGCACAGAGCGCCCTGGGGGCTGCACCCCCAGGAGACACTCAGGGCCATGCCCACCCCATAGGCCTGGACACCCCTAGGAGCCCCCCAAGGCCATCCCCACCCATATGGCTGTGGTACCCTTGGAGAACCCCAAGGCCATGACCACCACATAGAGCTGAACAACCCTAGGACCCCCCCCGCCCAGGACCATGCCCACCCTCATGGCCATGGTCTCCTTGGAGAACCCAAAGACCGTGACCACCCCATAGGCATGGACATCCCTAGGAGACCCACAGGGCCATGCCCACCCACGTGGCTGTGGTTTCCTTGGAGAACCCCAAGGCTATTACTACCCCATAGGGCTGGACACCCCTAGGAGCCCCCCAAGACCATGACCACCCCACACAGTCATGGTGCCCCAGGAGTCTCCCGAAGGCCATGACAACCCACATGGCCATGGTCCCCTAGGGCAACCCCAAGGGCATGACCACCCCATAGTGTTGGACACCCCTAGGAGCCCCCCAGGCCCATGTCAGCCCCACAGTGCTGTCCCCCACAAAGAACCACGCTGCCCCATAGGACCATGCCCACCACACAGGGCTGGGCACCCCAAAAAAGGACTGCCGCACTGGATCTTGTTCCTCTGAGACCTGGGGGGGCTGTGCCTGCTCCCTGGGGGCCACGGTCCCTCGGGACCCACAGAGGTCTCTGGCCACCCCACGTGGCCACGGTCCCATGGGACCATGCCCATCCCACAGGGACATGCTCCCCTGGGACCCCCCACCCCCAGGGCTATGATTACCCCTAAGGGGCTACGGACCCCCCACGGGACCATACCCACACCGTGGGCCCACACACCCCTGCCACAGACCCACGCTCCCCTAGGACCCCCCCGATACCGAACCCACTCCACACACCCCCTCCCCTTGGGGACCCCCCACCCCACTCGTGTCGGTGGGGGGGGGGGGGATGTCCCCCTGACAACGGGGTGGTGCCACGTGCGCGCGTGCGGCCGCCACGTGCGAGGCGGGGCACGCGTGGGCGCGGGCTGACGCTCTCGCTGGTGACACGCGCCCGACGCTTCTTTCCCACTCCCCCACCCCCCCCCACCCGTGTCCATCCCCCCCCCCCCCCCCCCAGCGACGAATTCCTCCCCACCTCCCTTCCTCTCCGGGCTGCAACCCGAGAGCTTCATCCATAATTCAACCCATCGGCCTGGACCCACGCCCGGGGATGCGGGGATGCTCTCACCCCCCCCTTCCGTGGCGCACCGGGGGAGGGGAGAGGGGGGCTGTGGGCCCCCCCGGTGCACCGGGGGGGCCCACAGCCCCCCCCTCCCCTCCCCCCCCCCCGGTGCGCTAAGGATGGGGGGGGGGGACGACGACACCCCCCCACCCACCCACGGAGGCGTCCGGCGCATCTGCTCAGCGCCGCCCCCCCTCCCCCGGCGCCCCGTGCCGGCGTGCGCCCCCCACCCGCGTCCCATCTGTCACTCCCCCACGCCGCGGGCTGACTCAGTTGGGAGCTGAAGTCACCGGTTCCCGGGCATCGGGGTTTTTTTTTCCATTCCCCCCCCCCTCCCCGTTCCAATTTCCCCACCCCCACCCCCCAGGTCCCAGTATGGAGCCGTCCCACTGCTTGTGGGGACCCCACGGAACCCACCCGTGGGGTGACACGGGCACCCTCGGCACCCCAGACGTGCCCACACGGTGGGGTGTGGGGCACCCCCCACGCAGGGGTGGGGGTTCAGGAGTGACAGCGGGTACCCCGTGGGTCCCGGGACACCCCCACGCCGGGCTGGGGGTCCTGGGGTGGCACTGGGCGCCCCGTGGGTCGTGGGTGACCTCCACGCTACGCTGGGGGTCCTGGGGTGACATCGGGTACCCCGTGGGTCGTGGGGCACTCACACATCGGGCTGGGGGTCCCGCGGTGGCACCGAGCACCCCGTGGGTCACCCCCACGCCGGGCTGGGGGGCTCGGGGTGCACCGGGTACCCCGCGGGTCTCGGGTCACTCCCACGCCGGGCTGGGGTCCCGGGGTGGCACCTAGCACCCCGTGCTTCGTGGGTCACCACCACGCCGGGCTGGCAGCCCGCGGGTCGCGGGGGGCGCACCCTGGGGTGCCCCGTGGCTGCCCCCCCCCACGCCGGGCTGTGCGCCCCAGGGGTCACGGCGCTCCCCACACACCCCAGGCACCTTAAGCCGGGACGGCGCTCAGCGGGGTGTCACCCCGGGTCTGCCCCCCACCCCGTGGGCCCCCCGCCCGCCCCCACGCCTACCTTGGGGCAGGTCGCGAGCCGTGGGGGGCCGCATGGCGGGGCCGCCGCTCAGGCGCTGCCCGCTGCCCGGGGGCTCATGGCCGGCGCCGGGGGGGCTGCTCGCCCCCTTCACCCCCGCCGCGCCGCCGGGGCATGGCACGGGTGGGCGCGGGTGGGCTGCGGGCGCGGGTGGGCTCGGGCTCGGCGCTGCCCGCGGCTCCGGTGGGCTCAGCCCTGCCCCGCACCGCGCCTTATCCCGGGGCGGCCGCGCTCCGCCCCCCGCCGCCGGCCCCGCCGCTTAACCCCTCCCGGGCCGGCCGCCCCGCCCCGCGCGGGGGGGGGCCACGGGGGACCCCGGCTGGGAGTGGGGGGGGGCACTCTGCGGGTTCCCACGGGGGACGCGCTGCGAGACCCCCAGGGGGGACCCCCACGAGACACGCGGGGGTCGGTGGGGATGCCCGCACTGGGGACGGTGGGGGTCGCTGGTGGGTGCCCCCACTGGGGACGCGGGGGTCGGTGGGGTGCCCCCACTGGGAACGGTGGGGGTCGGTCGTGGGTGCCCCCACTGGGGACGCGCGAGGGCTGTGTTCACCTCCCTCCCTCCCCCCACGGTGTCGGGACCCGCACGGGGCCGCGGTGGCCGCGGGGATCCCGGGGACCCCGTCGTGGGGCGGGGGCTGCCCGCGGGGGGTCGCGGCGGGCCGGGGGCGCGGCGGGAGGTCGCGGCATCGCCCCACTCCCACGCGGGACCGGGCGCTGTCCGCGGTGCTGGCGCCGGCGCTGTCCATGGTGCCGAGAGCCGCGGCGATCCCGGACAGCGACACCCCCCGGCCCGCGGGGCCGCCTAGGGGGTGCGGGGGGTCCGTGCCCCGCAACGGACCCCACGTGGTGTGGGGAGGGGACACGCGTGTCCGCGGCGGGATGCGGTGGCAGGAGCTGGCACCGGCGGCGTGTTTGCGGCGCCGTCTCCGGCGCGGCTCCCGGCGAGCGAAATACCACAAGCTGGCGCGGCGGGCACCCGTGGGAGGGGGCGTGGGCGGCGCGGGGCTGACTCAGGGGCCGCCATCCGCTCCCCCCCACACCCTGCCCCACAGCGTCCCCGGCACGGCCCCAAGGACACCCCGGCCCAGCACCCCTCCCGGAGCTGGGTGTGCCCACCCCGTGGGGTCTGCAGGGGGTCCGGGGGGATGCGCCCACCCGTGGGAGCCTGCACGCACCTGCCCGTGGGGGATGTGGGGCCGGGGAGGGCAGAGCGATGGGCCCTGATGCCACCGGCCAGGCCCGGGATGGGCAGAGATGGGTGATGGGGGTCCACGAAGGGATGGGTGGGCAGAAGGATGGTGGGGTGAGGGACAGCTGGAGGGGCAGACAGACAGACGGATGGTGGGGTGAAGGACAGAGGGACAGATGGACAACTGGGGAAGGGCGGGGAGGCTGGAGGGTGGTGGGACAGATGGACGGCTGGGTGGGCACGAGGATGGACAGAGTTGTAGTTGGAGGGGGACAGACGGACAGGTGACAGACAGACGGATGGGTGACGGACAGATGGATGGATGATGGACAGATGGATGGGTGACGGACAGACGGAGCATGACGGACAGATGGATGGGTGATGGACAGACGGATGCGTTCTGACTGAGCAGATGAACGGCTGGCTGGAGGGGTTGGGGACGGGTGAGGACAGGAGGGGTGGCTGCAAGTACCAATGGATGGACGGGTGGATGGATGGGGTGTCAGGAGGGCAGACGGACAGACAGAGGGGAGGCAGAGGGGCACAGGGCCGGGCAGGCTGTGGGGTGGGTGCCAGGGACAGGCAGGTGACAACACCCCCAGGGCAGGGATGGCAGCGGGCATGAGCGGGCAGAGAGTGGGCAGAGCCAGGGGGTGGCACGGAGCGGGGGGAGGCGTGCTGGCCAGGGGCTGTCTCTGGGGTGACACAGCTGGAAGTGGCCCAAGGGTGGCCTGTGGGTGACACAAGGATAACCCAAGGCTGTTATAAGGTTGACCCAAGGGTGGCCCAAGGGTGGCCCAAGGGTGGCCCAAGGTTTACTCAAGGGTGGCCCCAGGATGGCCCCAGCTGGAGAACATCTCAGGGACAACAAGTAAGGTGGCACACCTGGAGATGGCAGAGTGGGGCAGAGGGGTGACGGGGGGCAGGCGCAGGGGGACATGAGGGTGGCAGAGGGGTGACACACCCACGGGTGGCACAGGGATGGCACCGGCGTGGGGGGGGTGAAGGGGGGTGGGCAGTGCCGCGGCACGCCGCGGGGAGGGTCCTCATCCGGGACAGCCCCTCCCGGGGCGGACTCACCGGGTGACCCCTCCGGGGCCGCCTCCCGCGTCCCCCCACGCCCGGGGGCGGGACCGGGCCGGGCCCCTCCGCCCCGCTCCGCCCCGCCCACCGCCGGCGTGGGGCGGGAGCACAGGCGGCACCGGGACCCTCCGGCGGCACCGGGACCCGCCGGGACCCACCGGCGGCACCGGGCCGGGGGCTGCGCCGGGCCGCGGGAGGCGGGTGAGCAGCGCCCGGGGATGGCGGGGGGGAGGCGGTGGCGGGAGGAGCCGAGCGGGAGCGGAGCGGCCCGGATGGTCCCGGCCCCGCCGGGGGAGGCAGCGCGGGGGGCTGCGGGGCCGCGGGATGGGGGAGCTGGAGCTGGGGGCTGTGTGGACGCAGTGGGGGTGAGCGGGGGGCGGGGGGAGGGTGCGTGTCAGGCCGGGCCGTGGAGCTGTGTCAGCCCCGGCGCTGTGGGGCAGGGCTGTGCCTGGGGGGCTCCCCCCAGCTCGTCC
Source organism: Alca torda (assembly GCA_008658365.1). Classification (NCBI taxonomy): domain Eukaryota; kingdom Metazoa; phylum Chordata; class Aves; order Charadriiformes; family Alcidae; genus Alca; species Alca torda. The sequence goes on along the minus strand of CM018080.1, from coordinate 70,773,137 downwards.
CCCTGCCACCACGTGCCCTGCACCCCCCCCCCCCCCCCCCAGCACCCTCGGGCCTTGCGGGGGTCCCTGGTGCCCCCCCGGCGCGGGGCAGGCTCTGGGCGCTGGCACGGCCGTGCCCCACGGCTGCCCACCCCCGGGGGCACGTGCGTCCCCCCCTGTCGCACGTGCAGGGGCAAAGTCCCCACGGCTGGGGCTGCCACCGCTGCCCCTGCCCCACACCGCTGCCCCTCTCCGTGGGGCGCCGGCACCCCGCGCCCCCCTGGGGAGGGCAGTGGAGCAAGGGGGGGGGGGCCGCAGTCCAGCCCAGCCCCATAGCAGCCTCTGGAGAAGTCACACGCTCGCTGCCTGGGGACCAGGCGGTCCCCGCAGGAGCGAACTGGCCCTCGTTACAATTAATTATTAAAATGAACGAGGAGCTGGCGCGAGGCCTGAGCCAGCCCCGTCCCACAGGACACCCGGGTTCCGTGGGGCCGGGATCGGGGGGGGGGGTGGGGGGATGGTTGTCCCCTGTCCACACCTGCCCCCCCACCCCGGTCACAGCCTGGGGCAAGCTGGGGGGGACACGGCAGGGCCAGCGCTGCTGTAGTCACCGGTGCCAGGAGCCCCCGACCCTCCTGCTCCCCCGTGGGGGGGCCACCGGTGAGGGGGGGTCACCAGTACGGCTGGGGCTTGCCAGTATGGCTGGGTGGCAAATGGCACCCACGGTGGGTGTCTGGGGGTGACCCAGGCAGTGACACCCCTGACGGGATGTCACCAGCAGTGCCAGGAAGGTGACGTCCCCAGTGCCCCCCCCACGGTGCCCCCGGGTGGCTAAAGATAGCCTGCCCATAGCCTGCCCCCCCGGCGGGTGGCGCGGCCCCCCTGCCCTGCGCGGGTTAATCTTTAGCCGCTCAGCCGCTGTAATGAGGCCTCATTACCAGCCATTACACGGGGACAGGCGGGGTGGCACAGTGACACGCTGACGGGGGCCTCGGGTGGGCGCAGGGAGCCCGTGGGTGAGTGGGGCGGGGGGAACACGGGTGACGGTGACTGGGGACGTGGCCTTGGCGCCTGTGGCACCCGGCTGCGGGTGGTGCTGGTGACGCCGAGGGACAGGAAGGGGGTTCCCAGGTGTCCTCTGGGTCTGGCAGCTCCCTGGAGGGGGGTAACGGACCCCAGACAGGGTGACAATGTCCCCAGTGTAGTGGTGGCGTCCCCAGGGGGTGACGGTGTCCCCAGGGGACATGTGGCAGTGCCCAGCAGTGTGCCGGGGTCCCTGGGGGTGTGATGGGGTCCCCGGGGGGGTGGTGTTGGGGTCACAGAGAGGGGACGGTGTCCCCAGGACCTGTGCCAGGGTGCCCAGGGCAGGTGCCAGTGCCCCCGGGGGGTGTGCTGGGGCCCCGGGGGGGTGTCACTGTCGCCGGGGGGGGTGTCAGCCTGCCCGGCAGCGCGCCAGGTTCCCAAGGGGTTTGCCAGGGCCACCGCCTGCCCGCTTCCCGGCCACTGTGCCAGGCCCCGGGGGGTGCCAGTGTCCCGGGGGGGGGGGGGGGGGGCGGGGGGCGGTGTTCCCGGGGTGCTCACCAGGCTGCCCCGCAGCGTGCCACCGCGCCCGGGGGCTGCACCAGGCCCCCCGGGGACACCCCCGGCAGGTGGCAGGTCCCTGGGACGGGCTGGTGGGGGGAGATAAGGCGGCGGCGGGGGGGGGTCCTGGCGGGGCGGGGGGGGGACCGAGACGCTATCGGTCGCTGCAGCCCCGGGGGGGGCCGTGGGTGCTGGCGGGAGATTGGGGGGGGCCGTGCCGGGGGGTGGGGGTGCGCCCCAGGCTCCGTGTGCCAGGGTCCAAACTCCGCGGCGGCGGCGACCGGGACAGGGACAGTGACAGGGCCCGGCCTGTGCAGGTGGGTGGGGGGCGCGGGGGGGGGACGACGACAGCACACGTGTGCACGCCTGTGAGCGCCTGTGCACGTGTGTGAGTGTGTGTGCACAGGCGTGCACTCATGTGAGCACCTGTGCCTGCGTGTGAGCATGTGTGAGCCCCTGTGCGCGCCTTTGAGCCCCTGTGCGCGCCTTTGAGCCCCTGTGCGCGCGTGTGAGTGCCTGTGCACGCGTGTGAGCGCCTGTGCGTGCCTTTGAGCCCCTGTGCACGCGTGTGAGCCCCTGTGCACGCGTGTGAGCCCCTGTGCACGCATGTGAGCGCCTGTGCGTGCCTTTGAGCACCTGTGCGTGCCTGTGAGTGTGTGTGCAGGCATGTGAGCCCCTGTGCAGGCGTGTGAGTGCACACACGTGTGAGCCCCTGTGCAGGCGTGTGAGCGCCTGTGCACGTGTGTGCAGAGCCCCGGCTGCCAGCAGGGCCTTGCCATGCCCTGGCGCGCGCAGGGCACTGGTGGCAGCGGCCAGCCGAGGGGACAAGGGGCAGAGCCGGGGCCAGGGTGGCCTTTGCCCCGTGGCCGCGTGCCCCGAGCCCCTGGCTCCGGGGGCTGGTGGGTGCGGGGGGGTGTCACCGCTGGGTGCCCGGCGAGGTGTGACCCCCTGGCGTTTGTCACCCTGCAGGCGCGGCGGGGACGCCCCGGGCCGGCGACATGGCGGGGGGAGGCGCGGGGGTGGCCAAGCGCCTGGGGACCCTCCTCTCGGGGCTGCTGGAGTGCGGCGCCTTCTGCGGCATCATCTTCGGCTGGGCCTCCCTCGTCTTCGTGCTCAAGGACCTGGGCTACTTCAAGGAGCTGTGCGAGCCCACAGCCATCTCCGTCCCCAACCGCACCCTGCTGCCCGGTAGGGTCCCCAGCCACCCGCGGCCACCGTCCCTGTCCTTGCGGTGGCCCTGGCCCCCCTGTCACCCTGCCTTGTGTCCCTGTGTGTTTGTGTCCTGGCGTGCCAGTGGCCAGTGTCCACCTGGTGCTGGTGGCCCGAGGTGCCCCATGTCCCTGTGGCTTGGTGACCCATGTCCCCGCTGTCCCGGTGCCCTGGGTCCCTATTTTTCCTGTCCTCTGTGGCACCCCATGTCCCCACTGTCCTGATGCCCTGTGGTACCTCATGTCCCTACTGTCCCCGTGCCTGTATCTCTGCTGTCCCCATGCTCATGTCCCCGCTGTCCCTGCTGTCCTGGTGCTCTGCCATACCCCATGTCCCCATTGTCCCCGTGCCCACACTCCTGCTGTCCCCACTGTCCTGATGCCCTGCCATGTCCTCTGTCCCTGTTGTTCCTGTGCTTGTGTCCCCCTGTCCCCGTACTCACCTCCCTTCTCTCCTGATGCCTGGTGATGCCCCGTGTCCCCACTGTCCTGATGCCCTGCGATGTCCTGCGTCCCCCCCCGTCCCTGTCCCCATGTCCCCGCTGTCTCCATGCCCACGTCCCTGCTGTCCTGATGCCCGGTGGTGCCCTGTGTCTCAACTGTCCCTGTGTCCCCGCTGTCCCCATGCCCATGTTCCTGCTGTCCCCATGCCTGTGTCCCCATGTCCCCGTGTCCCCGCAGACTGCAGCCAGCAGGACGAGCAGTTCTCCCTGGTCTTCACCATCGGCTCCTTCATGAACAACTTCATGACCTTCCCCATGGGCTTCATCTTCGACCGCTTCGGCACCGCCGTCGCCCGCCTCATCGCCATGTGGGTGGGCGCGGGGGCAGCGCAGGGACAGGGCACCTGCGGGTGCCGGCGGGGGCTTGGCCGGGTGCTGGTGGCGGGGGGCAGCTGCTGTGGGAGTGGGGGGGGTTATCTGGGGGTTATCAGGGTGCCCAGGCCGGGTGGGGCCATGACGGCATGGGGGGGGGCACTGGTGATGGCTGGGGGGGGACCCATGGCAGCACTGGCTTTGGGCACTGGGGGGGCACAGCCCCTCCTGGCACCTCTCCACCAGTGCTACCAACGTCCCCAGCGTGTCCCCCACGGACGCAGGGGGGCCCCCATTGCCCCCGCCCCCAATGTCCCCAGGGCACCCCCATAACCGTAGGGGCCCCCCATGTCCCCACGTGTCCCTGGGGGGGAGCAGGTGGCGGTGGGGCACCCATGAGATGTCGGGGTGCTGGGTGCTGGTGTGAGGGCAGCGCCGGGGCACGGGGGGGCCAGCTGCCCCCCAGGACCCCATCCCCACGTGTCACCGCTGTCCCCACCTCTCAGCTCCCTCTACACTGGCGGGACCCTGCTCGTCGCCTTCTCCACGCCAGGTGAGACCCTGCCAGCATCGGGGGACCCGGCTGGGGGGGGGGCACCCAATAGGGACCCCCCTCCATCCCTGCTGACCCCTGTGTCCCCAGAGCTGGCAGTGCTGCTCTTCCCGGCCATGTCCATGCTGTCAGTGGGTGGCATCCTCCTCATCCTCACCAACATGCAGGTGGGTTTCCCTGGCACCCTCACCCCCACCCAGCAGCTGGGGGTCCCTGATGGCGCGGGGGGTCTCTGACGGTGTGTGTGTGTGGGGGGGTCTCTCCCTGCCAGGTAGGCAACCTCTTTGGGAAGTACCGCTCCATCATCATCACCCTCTACAACGGTGCCTTCGACTCCTCCTCTGCCATCTTCCTCATCATCAAGGTGGGCACTGGGGGGGGACGTGGTGGCAATGGGGGGGTGGTGCTGGGTGTTCTTGGGTGCCTGTCCCCAGCACAGGCACTGCGGGTGCGGGGGGGCTGGGGACAGAGCTGGGGACATACTTGGGGCCACAGTAGGGTCGCAGCTGGGGATGTACTTGGGGACACAGTTGGGACACAGATGGGTCACAGCAGGGGACATAATTGGGACACAGCTGGGGATGTACTTGGGGACACGGGAGGGGACACGGGAGGGGACACAGCTGGCGACACAGATGGGACACAGGAGGGGACATAGTTGGGACACAGCTGGGGACATAGTTGGGGACACAGCTGGGGCCACAGCTGGGCCACTGAGCCGCTGCCGGGGCCACACGTGGGGACACAGCTGGGGCTGAGCAGGACCATGGCCCTGGGCTGGTGGGTGGCCAGTGGCTGCGTGTCCCGGTGGCAGCCTGTCCCTGCCCCTGCCCCATCCCCAGGTGCTGTATGAGCACGGGCTTTCCCTGCGCGCCATGTTCCTCTTCATGGCGGCCTGCAGCGCCTGGCACCTGCTGCGCACCCTCTTCCTCATGCCCCGCACCCGCATCCCCTACCCGCTGCCCCCCGCCTACGACTACGGGTAGGGGGGCCCTGCCTGGGGGGTGGCGGTGGTGCCTGTCCCATATGGGAATGGTGGTGGTGCCCATCCCGTGGGTGGTTGGTGGTGATGGTGGTGGTGCCCATCCCGTGGGTGGTTGGTGGTGATGGTGGTGGTGCCCATCCTGTGGGTGGTGGCCATGGTGGTGCCCATCCCGTGGGTGGTTGGTGGTGCCCGTCCCATGGGTGGTTGGTCCCATCCCATGAGCAGTGGTGGTGGTGGTGATACCCATCCTGTGGGTGGTGGCGGTGCTGCCCTGTGGCTGGTGGCAATGCCCGGCCCATGGGTGGTGACAGTGCCCATTCCATGGGTGGTGGTGGGTCCCGTCCCGTGGTGGTTGGTGGGTCCCATCCTGTGGGTGGTGGTGGGTCCCATCCCGTGGGTGGTGGTGGGTCCCGTCCCGTGGTGGTTGGTGGGTCCCATCCTGTGGGTGGTGGTTGGTCCCATCTCATGGTGGTTGGTGGGTCCCATCTCATGGTGGTTGGTTGGTCCCATCTCATGGTGGTTGGTGGGTCCCATCCCGTGGGTGGTGGTGGGTCCCATCCCGTGGGTGGTGGTGGGTCCCATCCTGCGGTGGCGGGTGCGGGGGTGACGGCGGGCGGTGCCCCAGGCTGCGGTGCCCGGGGCGGTCGCAGTCATACCGCACCTACGAGGAGAAGCGCCCACCGGGGGAGGCCGGCCCCGAGGAGACCCCCCTGGAGCCCACCACCCCCAGAGGTGCCAGGGCAGGGCTTGCCGGGGGTGGGGCTTGTTTGTGGGGGCGGGCCCACATCGGGTGGGCAGGGCCATGCTTGGCCTATACGTGAGGTGGGCGTGCCTGCCGGGGGGCGGAGCAGAGGTGGATGAAACAGTGAAGGGGGTGTGGCCCGGGGTGGGCGTGGCTGTGAGTGGGTGTGGTCAGTGGGTGGGCAGGACCATACAGATAAAGAGGATGTGGTCGGGGGGCGTGGCTCTGCGTGGGTGTGGTCTGGGGGTGGGTGTGGTCATGCAGGTGAAGGGGCGTGTCCATGTGGGTGGGGCGGGGCGGGGCCTGCGCGGGCGTGTCCCCAGCACTGTCCCCCCTCCCCCGGCGCAGGCGGCGGGGACCCCCCCGGGGTGCCCTTCGGGGCCTGCGTGCGCTCGGGGCTGTTCGCCTGGCACGTGGCCTGGCTCTCCGTCATGCAGCTGCGGCACTACCTCTTCATCGGCACCCTCAACCCCCTCCTCGACCACCTGGCCCGCGGGGACCCCCACCTCGGTACGGCGCGGCAGCGGCGGCAGGGGGGGGGACGGACGGGGACACCCCGGGGACGCCCTGCCCTGACACCGTGTCCCCGCAGTGAGCACCTACACCAACGCCTTCGCCTTCACCCAGCTCTGCGGGGTGCTCTGCGCCCCGTGGAACGGCCTCATCCTCGACCGACACAAGCGGGGCAAGGCCCCCCGCCCCGAGGGTAACCAGCCCCGGCAGCCCCCGCGCTGCCAGCGTCCCCCCCGCGCCCGCAGCGGGGACCGTGGGCAGTGCCACCGCTGCCGTGCCCGCGCCCCGCTGCGCCTGGGGATGTGTGTCCCCCCTCGGTGCCCTGACCCCCCCCGTCCCCGCAGGAGCGCTGGGGGCGCTGGCTGACCTGCGGGCGTCCGTGCTGTCGCTGGCGGTGACGGCGGCGCAGTGCCTGCTCTTCTCGGTGTGCGCGGCCGTGCCCATGCTGCCCGTCCAGTTCGCCACCTTCGTGCTGCAGGTGCTCAGCCGCTCCTTCCTCTACGGGGGCAACGCCGCCTTCCTGGCCATCGCGTGAGTCCGGGGACGGGCTGATGGAGTCAGGGGGGCGGTGGGAGACAGGGTGGCGGTGGCAGGGGATGGTGGCAGGGGACAGGGCAGTGGGGTCAGGGCGGCAGGGGACAAGGTGGTGGGGTCAGAGCGGTGGAGTCAGGGTGGCAGTGGCAGGGGATGGTGGCAGGGGACAAGGCGGTGGGGTCAGGGCGGCAAGGGATGGTGACGGGACAGGGTGATGGTGGCAGGGGATGGTGGCAGGGGACAGGGTGGCAGGGGACAGGGCAATGATGGCAGGGGATGGTGGCGGGGACAGGGTGGCAGGGGACAAGGTGGTGGGGTCAGGGTGGCAGGGGATGGTGGCAGGGGACAGGGTGGCAGGGGACAGGGCAGTGGGGTCAGGGTGGGCAGGGGACAGGGCAGTAGTGGCAGGGGACAGGGTGGTGGGGTCAGGCAGGGGTAGCAGGGGATGGTGGTGGGGGTGGGAGGGTGGCAGGGGACAGGACAATGGTGGCAGGGGACAGGGCAGTGGGGGACTGGGGGGTGGTGGCAGGCGATGGTGGCCGGGTCATCGTAGGGGTGTCAGGGGACAGGGTGGTGGGATCAGGGTGACAAGGGGACAGAGGTGGGGGTGGCAGTGTCATAGTGGGGGTGGCAGGGGATGGTGGTGGGGTCAGGGTGACGGGGGGGGGGGTACGGGTTGGTGGGGTCAGGGTGGCAGGGTCCAGCGGAGGTGTCAGGGGATGGTGTCAGGATCATTGTAGGGGTGTCTGGGGACGGTGGCCGGGGGGGGGGGGTGGCAGGGGACGGGGTGTCAGGGCGCGGCTGTGACACAGTGGTGACGCGGTGGCCGGCAGGTTCCCCCCGCAGCACTTCGGGAAGCTGTACGGGCTGGCCATGGCGCTGTCGGCGCTGGTGGCCCTGCTGCAGTACCCCTGCGTCACCCTGGTGCGCGGACCCCTGCACGGGGACCCCTTCTACGTGAGTGCCTGCCCCACGGAGGGACGGGGGTCCTGCCCCACGGGGGAATGGGGTCCTGCTTCGGGGAGGGAGGGGGGTCCTGCCCCCCAGGGGAATGGGGTCCTGCTCCATGGGGAAATAGGGGTCCTGCCCCCCAGGGGAATGGGGTCCTGCTCCATGGGGAAATAGAGGTCCTGCCCCATGGAGGGGTGGGGCTCCTGGCCCTGGTCCATGGTAGGGTGGGGGTCCTGCGCCATGGGGAACGGGGGTCCCGTGCCTATCACAGGGGGTCTGGGGGGGCTGTGGGGCCGGCCCAGGCGCACCCCCTTGGGGGGGTGTGTGTGTCAGCCCCCCCAGCCCCCTGCCCTGACACTTCCCCCCAGGTGAACTTGGGGCTCATCGCCGTGGTGCTGGTGGCCTTTGTCAGCCCCGTGGTGGTGGCCCGCGAGTGCTGGCGGCGAGCCAAGGAGCTGGGGGCTGCCGGCACCCCCCTTGCAGCCCCCCCAGGCGCCGAGACCCCCGACGAGTTGCCCCACTGAGCCCAGCGCCCGCTGCCCCCCATTTGTCCGCTGGGCTGGTGTGGGGGTGCTGTGCCGTGGGACCGTGTGTGTTCGGGGCTGGGGGGGCAATAAATATGGATGCCCCCTCTGTCACTGTGCTGCCCCCTCCCGCTGCCCACAGCCACTGATGTGGGGCTGGGCACCCACTGCCTGCCAGGGCTGGGGGGCACAGACCCCCCCCCCCGGGCCCCCGGCACACACAGCCTCGGGGCACCTCTGGTTTCCGGGGTTAGGGACAGGGGCTGCCGCAGGTCCCTGGGGCTGGGGGGGGCCATGGCAGTGCCCCGGGTGCCCCGTCACCGTCAGGCAAAGGGGCGCAGCTGGAAGCAGGATTTGCTTCCGCATCGGGGGCCGGGGGGCAGGGGCAGCGCCGTGGGGTGGCCCCCAGTGCCCCTGTGTCCCTTCCCAGTGCCCCGGTGTGGTGGGTGGGGGTCCACCCCCAGGCCGGTGGCATCGCCCCGATGTCCCTTTCCTCCTCCCCTGTGCCCCAGTCCCTCCCCTCAGACCCCCCCACGGAGGGGTGCTGCAGACAGAGGGGTGCTGTGAGACCAAGGTTTATTGGGGCGGGGGGTTCAGCCCCCCCAAGGGGGGGCCGGCTGGCAGCAGGGAGGTGCGGGGGGGTTTGGGGGGAGGGCAGTGGGGGGGGGGGGGGGGGGCGCAAAGGGCCGCCCCCCCAGCTGCCCACGCATCCCCAGTACCCAGCTGGTGGGGAGGTGGGGGGCTCACCCCTGGCACCCCAGGAAGCAGCACCCAGGCCCGGGGGACCCCCCCAGACCCCCTGGATGGAGGAATGGGCGCTGCAGGGACCTGGGGGGGGTGTTGGGTGGGACCCCCCCTGGCCAGACCCCCCCCCCGGCTGGGTGGCACCTGCTGGGGGAGCACTGGGAACATGAGTCGGGGGGGGGCAATGGGGCTGGGGCACCTGGGGACAGGGCTGGGACACTCAGGGTGGGCACTGGGGACGAGGGACAGGGGCTGGGACACCCCGGGGGGGCCACTGGGGACAGGGCTGGGACACCTGGGGGGACACTGGGGACGAGGGACAGGGCTGGGACACTCGGGGGGGCCACTGGGGACAGGGCTGGGACACCTGGGGGGGACACTGGGGACGAGGGACAGGGCTGGGACACGCAGGGTGGGCACTGGGGACACTGGGACAGGGCTGGGACACTCACCCCCATCCTGCCCCCCTGTGCCTCCACTGTCCCTTCTCCATCCCCCAGTGCCACCCCGTCCCCTGTGCTCCTGCTGCCACCCCCATGGCCGCGACATCGTCCCTGTGGCCACCCCTGGCCCATGGCCACCGGCATCACCCCCGTGGCTCTGAATGTCCCCTGTGCCCCGTCCCCCTGACAGCGCGGGAAAGGGGGTGGCAGCCATGGGAGGGACTGGGAGGGGACAGCAGGGGACCCCCTGGCTGGGTGCGGGTCGGGGGCTGCCCCACGGCGCCCCGGGCTAGAGGCCGAGGGAGCAGGTGCCCGAGTCGGTGGACTGCTTGTCTCGGCTGCAGCCCCCCAGCGCCCCGGGGGCGCACGCTGTGGGGCTGGCGGGGGGCGCAGGAATGCCGGCCTCTGGAACCTATGGGGCAGGGGACGGGTGCTGGCTTAGTCCCTGCCCCATAGCAGGGTGCCTGCGGGGGCCCAGGGGTACTGCCTGCACATGTCCCCCCGGCCAGCCCCACACATTCCCCAGCGTGGTCCCGTCCAGCCCCCCGGAGGTGACCCTGGCGTGGCCCCGGCCCCACAGCGTCCCCAGCCCCATGGCGTCGCCAGCCCCACAGCAGCCCCAGCCCCACGGCTGACCTCCTCGAACTTGCGGGCCTTGTAGTGCTCGGCCCCCTTCAGGAAGTTGAGGAGGATGATGTCGCACAGCACCGTGCCCTGGGGGCGGCAGCGTTGGGGTGGGGGGGGGGGCCCGCACCACGGGGCACCCCCCGACACCCCACAGACCCCCACGGAGCCGGGCTGCCTGGGGGCTTCGCTGTGTCCCCTCCAAGGCCCCCCCTGGGAGGTGCTGCCGCACAGGGGCTGAGAACGGCCACAACTCACCACACCGATGGAGGTGAAAGCTGCCACCGTGTTGATGAGGGTGGGGACGATGCCAAACTTCCCAGCCTGGGGGTGCAGAGACCCGGGTCGGAGGGGGGTCCCCGTCCCCCCCAGGACCCCCCTGGGCCCTCCCACGCCCCCCCACGTACGTTGCCGTACACCAGGATGTCGAAGCGGATGCCGAAGGCCTTGGTGAGGGTGCGGCGCTCGGTGCCGTCGTGCCAGCGGTAGTACCTGGCGTGCCTGCGCGGGGACAGGGGGCAGGCGGGGGCCGTGCGGGGCCGCGCACACGCGTGTGCCAGGCGTGTCCCCGAGCGGCGGCGCGGGCCCCACCTGAAGTTGTACCCGGGGGCGGGGGCCGGGGGCCGGGCGTCCAGGCGGGTGAAGGAGTATCGGGGCAGGCAGCGCTCCCAGGAGCGGTCCAGGTCACACACCCACCCGATCTTGATGCCCAGCACCCCCCCCTGCCCCGCCGGCCGGTCAGCGCCCCGTGTCCCGCCTCCCCACGTCCCCTGTCCCCGTGTCCCCCCACCCTGTGCCCCGCATCCCACTTCCCCGCCTCCCCGAGTCCCACATCCTCGTGTCCCCGCACCCCACGTCCCATGTCCCCACATCTGCCCCGAGATCCCAAACCCCATGTCCCCACACCCACGTCCCTGTGTCCCCACATCCCTGTGTCCCCACGTCCCCCCGCTGTGTCCCAATGTCCTCATGTCTTATACCCCCCCGCTGTGTCCCCACGTCCCCCCCTGTGTCCCTGTGTCCTCCCCCTCACCGTGTCCCAACGTCCCCGTGTCCCCACGTGCCCCGCTGTGTCCCTCCATCCCTGTGTCCCCCCTGCCCTGTCCCTGTGTCCCACACCCCCCGCTGTGTCCCCGCATCCCTGTGTCCCCATGTCCCCCGCTGTGCCCCCTCTGTCCCTGTGTCCCCCCTGCTGTGTCCCCACGTCCCACACCCCTTGCTGTGTCCCCACACCCCCGTGTCCCCCCGTCCCCGTGTCCCCTGCCATGTCCCCGTGCCCTCCCACCCCGCCGCGCGCCCCGTCCCCGTGTGTCCCCCCGTCCCCGTGTCCCCCCGTCCCCTGCCATGTCCCCGTGCCCCCCCCGCCGTGTCCCCGCTCACGGTGGCGGCCAGCGCGGGGAAGTCCTGCCCGGCCAGCCGCGCCACGTCGCCCAGGCGCAGGATGGGGCAGAGCGGCTGCCGCTGGGGGTGGAACCGGCACCGGCCCAGCGCCCCCCCGCTGCCGGGGGGCGGCAGGTTGGCCCTGGGGGGCGGGGGGGACGGGGCGGTCAGCCGCCCGGCCCGGGGGGGAACACCCCCCCCCCCCGCCGTGTCCCCCCCCCGCCACCCACTTCTCGAAGCCGAAGAGCGGGAAGCGGATGCTGTTCTTGATGAGGAGCGTGAAGTTCTCGGCCTCCAGCATGACGGGGCTGGGGGGGGACAGGGGGGGTGACCCCGGGGACCCGGCGGGGGGGGGGGATGGCACGGACCGCCCCCCCTCACACACACCACCCCCCCAGCCCCCCCGGCGGCACTCACACGTCGACGGTGTCCACCTCGGGGGGGCACCAGCCGCGGATCTCGCAGGTGCGCAGGGTGCGGTTGAAGGGGACGCAGCGCCCGGTCAGGACCCCTGCGGGACCCCCGTCAGCGCGGGGGGGCCGGGGGGGCCGCCCCCCCCCCCCCCCGCCCCCCCGGGGACCCTCACCGCTGCCCGTGGTGGGGGTCCTGCCCCGGCAGTCGCCGTCGGCCGCGCAGCGGAACTGGGTGTCGCTCTGGGGGGGGGGGGGAGGGCGGTGAGCAGGGGGGGACGCACACACGGGGGGACCCCCATGTGTCCCCCACCCCCCCCGGTGTGTGTGTGTCTCCCCCACCCCGCACCTCCGGGCAGACGCCTTGCGCCTGGTTCTCCGTCAGGATCTGCTTGGTGACCACCACAAACACCGAGGTGCCCTGGGGGGGACAGCGCCGTCACCCCCACCCCCGCCCCAGCGGGGACACTGGGGGGGGGCAACGGGGACACCCCGCACCTGCGGGGGGGTGACGTAGTCGGCGGTGTCCAGCACGCGGCCGCCATAGCGCCCGATGCCCTTGACCTTGGTGACCACCGAGGACTCGATGACGCTGTCCCGCACCTGGTAGGCCTTCTCATGGAGGAACACCCAGCTGGGACGACACGGCGGGTGACAGCGGGGACGGCGGGGACAGCCACCCCCGACACCCCCGGGCACCTCACACCCCCACACACAGAGCCCCGCAGCACCCGCTTGTCACCCGACAGTGGCCGCTGTCACCCCCAGGGAGCACCCGGGGGACGAGACCCCCGTCACCCGCTGTGGCCACACTGCTCCTCTGTCACCTGCAGACACTGTCACCCCGCTGTCACCCACACCACCATGCTCTCCTGGCTGTCCCCACCCTGTCACCCGCACCGGGAAGCTCTCCTGGCTGTCCCCATGGTGTCACCCATGCTGCCACCCTCCTGTCACCCACACTGACACACTCTCATCGTTGTCCCCACCCTATCACCCGCGCCACATGCTCTCCTGGCTGTCCCCATCGTGTCACCCGCATCGAGATGCTCTCCTGGATGTCACCCTTGTGTCACCTACATTGCCACCCCACTGTCACCCACACCAACATGCTCTCCTCACTGTCCCCATCGTGTCACCTGCAACAAGAGCTCTCCTGGCTGTCCCCCTTGCGTCACCCGCACCGCAAACCCCTGTCACCCACCCTGTCACCTGCACCAGCATGCTCTCCTGGCTGTCCCAATCATGCATGTCACCTGCGCTGACACCCCCCCGCCACCCGCACTGGCATGCCTTCCTTGTTGTCCCCCTTGTGTCGCCCACACTGCCACCCCCCTGTCACCTGCATCGAGATGCTCTGTGACTGTGTCCCTCGTGTCACCTGCACCACCACCCCCGTCACCCACACCAGCATGCTCTCCTTGTTGTCCCCACCCTGTCACCCGCACTGGGATGCTGTCCTCGTCGTCCCCATTGTGTCCCCCGCATCGCCACCCTCCTGTCACCTGCACTGCCACACTTTCCTGCTGTCCCCCTTGTGTCACCCACACTGCCATGCTCTCCTGGCTGTCTCCCTTGTGTCCCCTGCCCCGCCACCCCCCTGTCACCCACACCAGCATGCTCTCCTCCTTGTCCCCACCCTGTCACCCACACCGGCACGCTCTCCTCCTTGTCCCCATCGTGTCCCCTGCCCCGAGACACTCTCCTGGATGTCCCACTTGTGTCACCCACACTGCCACCCCCCTGTCACCCACGCCAGCATGCTCTCCTCCTTGTCCCCACCCTGTCACCTACACTGGCGTGCTCTCCTTGTTGTCCCCATCACGTCACCTCCACTGCCACCCTCCTGTCACCCGCACCGGCACGCTCTCCTCCTTGTCCCCATCGTGCCACCCGCACAGAGACGCCCTCCTCGTTGTCCCCCTTGTGTCACCCACACTGCCACCCCCTTGTCACCCACACCGGTATGCTCTCCTCGCTGTCCCCACCCTGTCACCCACACCGGCACGCTCTCCTCGTCCCCATCGTGTCCCCTGCCCCGCCACCCCCCTGCCGCCCACACCAACGTGCTCTCCTCGTCGCCCCCCTCGTGTCACCCGCACCGCCACACACTTGTCACCTCTCCCCCGCCCTGTCACCCCCCCTCCGTCCGTCCCCCCCCCCAAGCCAGTCCCTACCCGGGGGTCGCTCGCAGCAGCCCCCCCGTCACCCGGAGGGTGACGGGGGGGGCTGCTGCGAGCGACCCCCGGGTGCTACCTCCTTGGGAGGGGGTGTCCCCCCCGCCGGGGTGTGCGGGGGGGGGTGTCGGGGGGGGTCTCACCCGATGAAGTAGGCGAGGATGAGGAGCTGCACGCCGCGGTTGACGGCCCCCACCACCCAGCTCTTCACCACCACCGACTTGGGGGTCTCGTAGGAGAAGAAGGAGACCAGCCAGCGGCGGGGGCAGCGCGGGGGGGGCATGGAGGGGGGTGGGTGGGTGGGTGTGTGTGTGCGGGGGGGGCGGGGGGGGGGGGTGTTGTCTGCGTGCGGGCAGGGTGCGGGCAGCGCAGATGGTGCGGGCAGGAGCGGGGCAAGGAGGGGAGGGGCCGGGCGGGGCCGGGGGGGGCGGGGACACAGCGGGGGGGGGGGGCGGGGAGGGGGGCGCACCCCCGCCTTTCCTGGAGGGGGGGGTGTCTAGGGGGGGATGGGGGGGGTCGCACCGCCTTCCTGGGCAGGGGGAATGGGGGGGAGGGGCTGGAGGGGGGATGGGGGGGGTCGCACCCCCTTCCTGGAGGGGTGGGGGGAGGTTGGGGGGGGGGGATAGGGATGGGGGGGGGTGCAGGGGAGGAGGGGGGCTGGGGGGGGTTCGCACCCCGCTTCGTCGGGGGCTGGAGTGGGGCAACGGGGGGGTCTGGGGGGTGCGGGGGGGGGAGAGTGCTGCAGGGGGGCTGTGTGCCTGGCAGCTGTGGGCAGCTGGGGCTGGGGGGGAAGGGGGGAGGGTGTGTCTGTACCTGCCCCCCCCGGACTGGGGGTCCCTGTGAGGGGTCCCGTGTCCCCCCCCGGGACTCGCCGCCTGCCAGACCCGCGGGCGGGGCTCGGTGCCCCCAGATGGGGGGTGCAGGGTTTGGGGGGGGGGTCCCCACTTTTTGGGGTGCCCCCCATATTTAGGGTGCCCCATCTTGGGGGTGCCCCTTATTTGGGGCGCCCCTATCTTGGGGGTTCCCCCTGTTTGGGTAGCCCCATTTTGGGGTGCCCCCTACCTAGGGTGCCTCATCTTGGGGGTGCCCCATTTTTTGGGTGCCCCCATCTTGGGGGTGCCCCCTATTTGGGTGCCCCCATTTTTGGGTGCCCCCCCAGCGCGGTCCGCTCCGCCCGGAGGCCTCCCGCCGCTCAATGGTGCCCGGCGGGGCAGCGCGGCCGGGGAGCGCTGGGGCAGCGGCCGCTCTATCCCCCGACACCCGCCACCTCGCTGGCGGGGCGGGCGCGGGAGGCGCGTCCTCTCTAGCCGGAGTCCTCCTGGAGCTCTATGGTCGCGCCGCCGCCGCGGCCGCGCGGTCCTCCGGCCGGCGCCCAGAGCGGCTCCTCTCTATGGCGGAAGTCGGGACGGCTTCCGGCGGCGGCGGCGGCGGCGGCGGGGGGGAGGCTCCGCGCGAGGTTCGTGTTGCGCAGGCGGGAAAAGTGGCGGCGGTGCGGGGGGGGGCCGGGCCGGGGGGAGCGGGGCCGGGGGGGGCTGGGACCGGGGGGCGGGCCGGGCCGGGCCGGGGCGGGGGGGGCAGGTGCGGCATTGGGGGGACAGGCTCGGGATGGAGGGGGGGGCACCGAGATGGGGGTGCGGGTCCGGGATGCGGGGGGGAGGGGGACAGGCCCGGGATCGGCAGGGCCGTGGAAGCTCTTGGGCCCTAGAGGGGAGCTCAGGGCGAGGGAGAACTGGGGGTTGGGAGCAGCGAGGGGGGGAATTTGGGGTGTGGGGGAGTGGTTTGGGGTGTGGGGGGGCACCGGGCAGGGGAAGGGCAGGGCTGGAGGGACTGAGGGCAGTGGGGGGGGGCGCACGCCAGTGTGGGGGGTGCAGGGGAAGGCCCTGGGGCTGTGGCAGGTCTGGGGAGAGAGGGGGCCCGGGGGGGGTCTGGGTTGCCCCCCACGAGTGGGTCTGTGTCACCCCGAGAGGCAGCCTCCTGCGGGGTGAGGAAAGGGGGGGTGGGAGCAGGAGCAGGTCTGGGGGGACAGAGGGGGTTTGGGGGTGCTGGCATGGCTGAGCTTGCAGAGCGGCTCCCTGGGAAAAGATGGCTCCCTGTGGGAGGGCCAGGAGCCATCTTTCCTCGGTAGCCACCTGGCCAAGCTCCGCTCACCCTCCGCTCCCCCTGCAGCTGCTCTGTCCCCGGGGCATGCCGGGCTCAGGGGGAACTGAACCCCTCGCTGCGCTGCGTCTCCTTCCCCTCCCGCACGCCAGGTGCCTCCCCCAGCCACCATGGCCGACACGTTGGAGTTCAACGAGATATACCAGGAGGTGAAGGGGTCCATGGTGAGTGGGCTGGGGGTGTCGGGCCCTGGGGACACCCCGCTTGGGCCCCCCTGGGAGGCACATTGCAGTGAGACCTGCAGCTGTGGGCGCTTCCTCCCTGGCGCCTCCCCCGTCCTGGCAGAGGGTGTTTTGCTGATCTTGCCGGGGAGCAAAGGCGCCTCGTTTCCGGGGCTGAAGTGTTTTGGAGCATCGATGGGGGCTTTTAGTGCCAGCCCGGTGCGGAGCGAGCGAGGTTGTGGTTGGGAACGCTTCCAGGAGAAGGGAGTGGGGATGCCAGCTCTGCGCGTCCACCCTTTCAGGCCAGAGCTGCTGCGAGAGGGTTGTGTGTTGGCCATCAGCCTGTTCCAGCACAGGGGGAGTGGGCAGGGGGGGTTCAGGGTGTTGCTGGGGCACCCTTAACCCTTTGGGTTTTGGGAGATTGTCCCCAAAGCCCGATGGAACTACAGCACTGTAGTGGCACCGAGGCTGCTGGCGACTCTCTTGTGGGCAGTTGAATCCCGAATTTGGGTGGTAAAGAGCCTGTGAGGAGCAAAGCTGGTGGGCGGTTGGGGAAGTCGCATTGTTCCGCATGGAGGGCTTGTGCAGCCACCTGTTGCGCCCGAAGGGCGACGGTTCCCTGGGCCAGAGCTGCCGGCACCATGGGCTGTGCCCCTGCATGCAGGGCGAGCCCCCCCTCACGCCTGCCTCCCCCGGCAGAATGATGGGCGGCTGCGGCTGAGCCGGCAAGGCGTCATCTTCAAGAACAGCAAGACGGGGAAGGTGGACAACATCCAGGCCTCAGAGCTGGCCGAGGGCGTGTGGCGGCGCGTGGCGCTCGGTCACGGCCTCAAGCTGCTCACCAAGAACGGCCACATCTACAAATACGATGGTTTCCGGGAATCGGTGAGTCCCCCGTCCCCTGCGTCCATCCTTGTCCCCGGCTGGCGTCTCTCCTCTTGCTGCCTTGTGCTTGTCCGGTATCGAGCTGTGCTCCTGCCGAGCCTCACAGCGCTGAGCCCCTCAAAAACAGCTCTGACTGCTGTTTTTCTTGCTACTTCCCGTGTGCCGGGGGGGCCGTGTCCCAGTTACGGGCTCTGGGCAGCACCTGCCTGTACGCGGTGGTTTCTGACAGATGTTCCCTCCTTCTCACCCCTGCCAGGAGTTCGATAAGCTCTCAGATTTCTTCAAGGCCCACTATCGCCTGGAGCTGGCGGAGAAGGACCTGTGTGTGAAGGGCTGGAACTGGGGGACAGTGAGGTTCGGAGGTGAGTGATGGTGATGCTGTTACTGGGGGAAGGGAACCTCTGTACCAAGGCGGTGGGGCCGTTCCAGGATCTGGGACGGTTTCCCAGCAGCGCGGCTGTTCCTGCAGCACCCAGCCCATCCCCTGGGCAGTGGCCCAATTCCTGGTGGTGTCCTCAGGGACAGCAAGGACGTTGGCCATCCCAGGAAAGCAGGAGATACCTGCTGGCCCCGAATGTGAGGGGAAAGTTTTGCAGGCAGAGAAAGCTCAGTGTGAAAGAAGGGTCGGTGCGGGAGCTGCAAGCGTGTGACAGAGCCCGCCAGTTCCTGAAGGAGCCTGGGGAAACTGATGGACACTTCTCCCTGGTCTGAGACCAGGGGAACATGGGAACAGACGGTTTCCTCCTGTTCATTTCTGACCGGTGTCGATCTCTGGGGCTGTAGCCAGAAGGGGAAAGCCTGGAGCATGGGAATGCAGGGGGGGAGAGGAGAAGCATTGCTGGATTTTGGGAGAAGACAGAGGCTGCTGTGGGAGATGGGATCTAGGAGGACACCGTGGGTCTGCCCCGTAGGGTGGGCCTTCTCCCTGCCTCATAGCGGGGTGGTTCTGATCCCGCTGTGACGGGCTGTGTTCCCCTCCCGCCCCCCTAGGGCAGCTGCTCTCCTTTGACATCGGGGAGCAGCCCGTGTTCGAGATCCCCCTCAGCAACGTCTCCCAGTGCACGACGGGCAAGAACGAGGTGACGCTGGAGTTCCACCAGAACGATGACGCCGAGGTGTCGCTCATGGAGGTTCGCTTCTATGTTCCCCCCACCCAGGAGGATGGCGTGGACCCTGTGGAGGTAAGCTGGGGGCCGGGGGGCCGCAGGTCAGGTAGAGGGGGGAGCTGGGTACCCTCACTCAGCCGTAACTCCCTTCCCTTGCAGGCCTTCGCTCAGAACGTCCTCTCCAAGGCGGACGTGATCCAGGCCACTGGAGATGCCATCTGCATCTTCCGGGAGCTGCAGTGCCTGACGCCTCGTGGGCGATACGACATCCGCATCTACCCCACCTTCCTGCACCTCCACGGCAAGACCTTCGACTACAAGATCCCCTACACGACGGTGCTGCGCCTCTTCCTGCTGCCGCACAAGGACCAGAGGCAGATGTTCTTCGTGGTGAGGAGGGGACGGGGGCTCGTCCCTCCCCCGGGGAAGGGTGACAAGTGATGGGTACGGGGCATTTCAGGGCCTTGCCTCCTCTTCTCTTTTCAGATCAGCCTGGACCCCCCGATAAAGCAAGGCCAGACCCGCTACCACTTCCTTATCCTGCTCTTCTCCAAGGATGAGGACATCTCGCTGACCCTCAACATGAATGAGTGAGTTCCACTCCTGCCAGGCCACTTCCTTGACTTGCTCCCTGGATCTGGGGGCTGCGCAGAGGGAGGTAATGAACCTCCTTCCTGCACTCCCCTTCTCACCGTTGCCCTCTCTTTCGGACGCGCAGGGAGGAGGTGGAGAAACGCTTCGAGGGGCGGCTCACCAAGAACATGTCGGGCTCGCTCTACGAGATGGTCAGCCGGGTCATGAAGGCGCTGGTGAATCGCAAGATCACGGTGCCTGGCAACTTCCAGGGGTGAGGCGCGCTGCTGCCGGCCGAGGCGGGCGTGATGGGGGAACGTGGGATCTTCCTGCCGCAGGAAAGGGTGTGGAGGTGGGGAGGGATGCAAAGCCTTGTCCTCCCTAGGGCCGGAGAAGCTGCTGGTTTGGCAGCCTGAGGCCAACTGTTTGAGACCCCCCCCCCGACCCTGGCAGCAGGACCGGCTCCTCTCCTTCTCTCTTGCTCCTGTGGTCAGGGAGAAGGGGCTCTCTGAGATTCGTGCCGGGGGAGCTGCTGGTGGCCTCGTCCTGGCTGCTGGGGTCATCTGTCTCGCCGCGGGGATGGGCACGGGGAGGGCGTTTGCTCCCTGTGGTGTCAGACGGCTGCGTTTGCTCTCGCAGGCACTCCGGAGCCCAGTGCATCACCTGCTCCTACAAGGCCAGCTCGGGGCTCCTCTACCCGCTGGAGCGCGGCTTCATCTATGTGCACAAGCCGCCTGTGCACATCCGCTTCGACGAGATCTCCTTCGTCAACTTCGCCCGTGGGACCACCACCACCCGCTCCTTCGACTTCGAGATCGAGACCAAGCAGGGCACGCAGTACACCTTCAGCAGCATAGAGAGGTGCTGGGGCGCGGGCCAAGCTCTTGCCATGCCTGCCGGGCTGCCCCCCGATTGCCCCCTGTCCCTGACTGACCCCCTCTCCTGCAGGGAGGAGTACGGGAAGCTCTTTGATTTTGTCAATGCCAAGAAGCTGAACATCAAGAACCGAGGCCTCAAGGAGGTACCTGCTGAGCAGGGCTGATTCCCCACGCCCTGCTGGAACCGCTGCCCCGCCGGCTGGGGTGGGGAGAGGGCTGGGGGCTGTCTTCTCTCCAGGATTTTGCTGCTTTTCCCCTTTTTTTCACCTCTCTTTTCTTTCCTTGCCCTTGTAGAGGAAAAAGGTCCGTGCGATATCCCTTCCTCTTTCTCCTCTTCCTCTTCCTGGTGCAGGTTTCCTCTGCATGGCCGTGGTGGTCCCTGACTAAATCCAGTAACTCGGCATGATTTGCGAGAGGGGTGCCCCCCTAACTCAGATAACTTTTCTGCTCCCCTCTCTCCGGAGCCCTGACGGGGAGAAGGAGAGGACGTGGCGGGTGTCCCGTCCTCCCCACCCCGTGCATGTGTCTGGGGCCGTGCCCACCCAGGAGCATGCCAGGAGTTGCAGTTTCCAGGGGGGAATGTGTGCAGGTGGGGTGGGCGCAGGGAGCGGCTCTCATGCCTTCTCTCTCACAGGGCATGAAGCAGAGCTACGACGAATACGCGGACTCCGACGAGGACCAGCACGATGCCTACTTGGAGAGGATGAAGGAGGAGGGCAAGATCCGGGAGGAGAACGCCAATGACAGCAGCGACGGCTCTGGGGAGGAGACGGGTGAGGGCTGAGGCTGGGGGGGGGGCGTGAGGGACTGCTGGGGGGCTGTCTTGGGCGCTCAGGCTTCTCCCCCCGGCCTACGGTGAAGTCCTCTCCGTCCTCGCCTCCCTATAAGCTGACCCCTGCACTTTCTCCTTCCAGATGAGTCCTTCAACCCCGGAGAGGAGGATGACGACGTGGCTGAAGAGTGAGTAGAGGCCGGGCAGGGGTCTGTCTAGGGGGTGCTTTTGGAAGGTGCTGTTTTGGGGGTGTTGTGTGGGGGCAGCAGCGGCGTGGGGCTGTGTGAACACAGGGGAATGCTGCGGGCACAGCCAGTATCGCCTTACAAATCCCTGGACTTAAAAATCTCGAGAAGCGGCTGCAGTTCTGGGCACTCTCTGCTCTAATGACATTACATGGCTTGAAAGGGTTCGGGAAGGGCCGTTGGGGGGGATCAGATGGCTCCTGGAGGAGGCCTCGGCCGTTCAGCCTGGGAAAGAGAACAGGGACGTGGCACAGTAAAATCCTGAGCTGGGGGTGAGGGTGGGTGAGAATCGCAGTGTGAAGGGCTGTTGTCCGCTGGTGAGATCCAGGTTCGGCCTGATGGGAGGAGGTGGATCTCGGTGGAGTTGAGCCGTGTGGCGTTGAGTGCCTAAAATTTACAGGAAGTCAGAAAATGATTAGCCATGTTCGTGGAAGGAAAGTCCCCCGAGAGCTGTTAAGCGTGAACACAACAGCTTCAGCTCAGGAAGTCTCTGAATTATGGGTTGCCGGAGGCTGGGGGAGTTCGGGGGCAGGTCTTGCCGCCTGCTTGTCGCTGCTGCGTCCTCCCCACCTCGTGCTTCGTCTTCTTGGGGTGGGGGGTCTCAAGCTGTCACTGACACCAAGTACCTCCACGCAGGTTTGACAGCAACGCCTCGGCCAGCTCCTCCAGCGGTGACGGCGACAGCGACCGGGATGAGAAGAAGCCAGCCAAGAAGGCCAAGATCGTCAAAGAACGCAAGCCCCGCAAGAAGCAGGTGGAGGTGAGTGGTTGCTGCTGGTGGGTTGTGGGGAGCAGGAGCTGCTCCCGGAGTATGGATTGCTGTTCCCTGTTGGGAGCGATGCCGGCAGAGCTGCCTCGCCTCTGCCTCCTGCCACAATCTGGTCTGGTGCCACCACTGGCCGTGCTTGCCCTGGCTGGGTCAGTTGTCCAAGCCCAACTTCGCTGCCTCCCGCAGCTGAGTCTTAGTGGAGTCTTTGCCAAAGGGCGCGTTGTGCCCGGCCAGGCCTTTGGGTTGTTGGAGGACTTGTCTCCTCCTTCCAGCAGCCCGCCCTTCCAGCCATCCCAGGTGTGCCCTGCCAGCCCCCCTCCCCTGGCGGTGCGGCCCGATGGCCGGTGGGGTGTCGGAGGCGAGCCGAGACCCAGCCCCTCACCTTGAGGCAGCCCCAGGTCCCACGGCCTGCAGCGAGTGGTGCCGTTGGAGGCTGCCACGCTTGTTCTCTCCACTCCCTGCCATCTAGAGCAAGAAGGGGAAAGACCCCAATGCTCCCAAGCGGCCGATGTCGGCCTACATGCTCTGGCTGAACGCCAACCGCGAGAAGATCAAGTCGGACCATCCTGGCATCAGCATCACGGACTTGTCCAAGAAAGCTGGGGAGCTCTGGAAAGCCATGTCCAAGGAGAAGAAAGAGGCGAGTGGAGTTGCAGGGCCTGTCCGGGTCGGCGTGGGACACGGTGGGAGCGCTGGCGGGGTGTGGGTGGGGACGGCATTGGGCCCCGGTGGTGCAGAGGGTGGAGGAGGAGGAGGGAAGTCCCCGCTCACCCCCTGCTCTTGCTGCAGGAGTGGGATCGCAAGGCGGAGGATGCCCGGAGGGACTACGAGAAGGCCATGAAGGAGTACAGCGTGGGTGGCAAGTCCGAGAGCTCCAAGGCGTGAGTGGGCTGAGGGGGGAGAGGGGTGACAGGGCTTTATCCCGCCGAAATCGGGCTGTTCCCTGCCGTCGCACTGCCGGGGCCCCTGCGGGGGGTGAGGAGTGTCCTGGGCTCTGCCCTGGGCTCTCAGCAGGGGGGTCACGCGTCTCCTCGCCCTCAGGGAGAGGTCGAAGAAGAAGAAGAAGAAGCAGGAGAAGCAGACGAAGGGCAAAGCGGAGAAGAAAGGCGCCGCCTCCAAGTCTTTGTCCTCCACCAAGTCCCCTGCCAAGAGCATGAGCGAGAGCTTCAAGAGCAAGGAGTTTGTCTCCAGCGACGAGAGCTCCTCCGGGGAGAGCAAGAAGGAGGTAGGGTGCGGGGGGGCTGGGGCCTGCCGGTACCCCTGTGTCCCCACGTCACCACTGTCACCCGTCCCCGCTGCGGGGCACGGGAGAGGCGGGGGAACGGGAGCGCTGCTCTGACCTCGTCCCCCCCAACCCTGATGACCTCATCCCCTACCGCTCTGACCTCATCCCCCGCTGCCCTGATGACCTCATCCCCTCCCCTGATGATCTCATCCGTACTGCGCTAACCTCGTCCCCTGCCCTGATGACCTCATCCCCACTGCCCTGATGACCTCACCTGTGCTGTGCTGACCTCATCCCCACTGCTCTGATGACCTCATCCCTGGTTGCCCCATGATGTCATCCCTGCTGCTCTGACCTCACCCCCTGCCCTGATGACCTCGCCCGTGCCCCGCTGACCTCCCGCCCTCCCACAGGACTCGGAGGAGGAGGGGGGGCCCAGCCCGCCCCCCAGCTCGGAGGACTCGGCGTCCGGCTCGGATTAGCCCTTCCCCCCCGGCCGCTCCTGGGGACCGCGCAGGGCCCGGGGCTGGGCTCCGGACCCCCCCACACCCCCTGGCGCCAAGTGGACACCGCCGCGGGGAGCCCCCCCGGGCCCCCTGGGGAGCCTGACCTGTGGAGGGGGGTCCCTGGGGGGCGGCGGCCCCACCTCAGCCCTGTTCCGCATCAATTTATTTTTTTTAAATACTCGGGTTTGTTTCCTTGTTTCTTTCCTTGTTGGTTTTGTTTATTTTTTGTATTTTGGGTCCATATTCGTATTGAATAAAAAAACACCCCCCCAGGGCGTGTGTGTGGGTGCAGAGCCAGGGGGGGCACAGCCCCCTCCCCGCAGCCAGACCTGAGCAGGGGCTGGGGCTGAGCACCCCCCCCAGGGCTGCGGGGCCGCTCCCTCCCGGTGCCATCGGGGGGGGTTCTGCTGCTCCCCGCAGCAACAGGGGGGGAGCCGGGGGGGCCGAGTCCATTAGTGCCCGGTCCCTGCAGCTGCTGCTTCCCGCACAGGCCGCGGGGGGGGGGGCTGGGTGTGCTGGGGGGGCTGCAGGCGGGTACTGGGGGGTGTTGGGGGGCTGTGGGGGCTGCAGGGGGGGTGTGGAGGTTTGCAAGCGAGTGGTGGGGGGTTTTGGGGAGGTGTTGGGGGGCTATAGGGAGGTACTGGGGGGCTGCAGGGGGGTCTGGAAGGGGCTTGGGGGGGCTGCAGGGGAGTGTTGGGTGTTGGGGGGGCTTGAGATGCTGGGGGGGCTGCAGGGAGGTGTTGGGGGTGCAGGAGGGTCTGGGCGGGGCTGCTGGGGGGGAAGAGGGTGCTGGGGTTGTTGGGGGGCTGCAGGGGGGGTGTTGGGGGGACTTTGAGCTGCTGGGGGGGCTTCAAGGGGGTGATGGGTGTGTTGGGGCTGCAGGGGAGGAGTTTTGGGGGGTGAGGGGGTGTTGAGGGGCGGCAGGGGGGGCTGTGGGGGCTTCAGGAGGGTGTTGGGGGGTGTGTTGGGGGTGCTGGGGGGGACTTGAGGGGCTGGGGGGGGCTGCAGGGGGGTGACGGGGGTCTTGTGGGGCAGCAGGGGGGGCCTTGGGGGGGCTTGAGGTGCTGGGGGGGGCTGCAGGGGGCAGTTGTGGGGGCGTTCGCGGTGTCTGGGAGGTTTTGGGGGTCTGGGGGGGAGGGGGGTGTTGCCCCTCTATCCCCCTCTAGCCCCCTCTCTATGGTAACCCCCGGCGCCTTTCTATCCCCGTGCTCTCCCTGCTCCGCCCGGCCACGCGGCGCCGGGGGCCGCTCCGTGCCGCAGCTCTCGCTGGTTGCCGGGGGGCGTGGCCAGTGGGGAGGAGGGGGCGTGACCATCTTATGAATATGCATCAGCAGCCGCGGCGGAGGGTGAGCGGGGGTCGCGTACCGGGAACCGGAGGTCCCACCGGGCCCGTTGTGCCCGCCGGGGGACGAAGCAGCAGGGGATCCCCTGCGGCTTCGTCCCCCGGCGGGCACAACGGGCCCGGTGGGACCCCTTCTCCCCCAAAATCGAGCGGGGGGCTCCGTTGCCACGGCGACGGGACTAGGCCCCGCTGGCCTGCGGCCTACCCCGCTACTCCAGCGGGGGGCTTCGTTGCCGGGGCAACGGGAGTAGGCCCCACCGGAGGAGGAGGACTTTGTCGGGGTGGGACGGACACGACACGACGACAAGGACCCGAATCCCGTCCCGGGGCCTCGTCACCGTCCCGGGGTTGCCAAAGGGGTTGGGAACCGATGGCTTCCAGATGTGGGTTGGGGCGGCCGGTGGAAGCGGGGCGGGGTGGGGGGGGAGAGTGAGGCGGGGAGAGGAGGGGAGGGCCGGGCCCGGGAGGAGGCACCGAGCGGGTTTTTCCTGTCCCCGCAGCCCCGGTGAGTCACGGGAGAGGCGGCAGCGTGAGACCCGTGGGGACGGCAACCCCCCATCCACGGCCCCGGCCCGCCCCGGACATGAGGCTGCCGTGGGGAAGGTGAGCGGGGCACCCCGCGGGGGTCCGGGGGGGCTGGCGGAGCCCGCGGGGCTCGGCCCATGGCCGGGGCTGGCGTAGGCGAACCCGGGGAGAGGGCGGGTGTGGTTACTGGGGCAAACTGGGGGTGTGTGGGGGTGTTTGGGCGGGCTGGCACAGGTCGGTGAGGGTGAGGTGTGCGTGTTGGGGGGCTGGGACGGGCTGACGTGTGCGTGTTGGGGGGCTGGGGCGGGCTGATGCTGGACTGGGCCGGGCAAATGAGGAAGAGCAGGGATTTTGGGGGTTGCGGGGTGTGGGAGCCACTCCGGGGTACACGCCGTTACTGCCGTGTGTGAGGGGCGCAGGCGGAGGGGGGCTGAGGTGGCGTTGGGGTCCCTGCGCCCTGCCCCCGTGGTGTGGGCGAGCCAGGGCCGGTGTACACAGGGCGGTCCCGGCAAGGAGAGGGCTGGCAGTGCGATAGTGGTTTGGCACGTTGTCCAGCTGCTGGCACAGGTGGACACGAGGCTTTGGCACAGGGTTGGCACCATGCTGCAGCATGGCTGGGGGAGGCAGCTGCTGGCCCCTGGGTCCTGCCAGCCTCAGCCCCCGGGTGAAGGGACCCTCCCGGTAACGCTTTTCTCTCCTTCTCTCCCCAGGGGCTGACCCTGCGCCGTGTCTGCCGAGCGCCAGCCCTGGTTCTGCCATGGCCTCACAACCGCAGCCCCTGCGCCCCGCCGTGCCCTGCGCCTCCCCCACGGGCACCAGCGGGGCTGGGCTGGTGGCTGGCAGCCCCGAGAAAGGTCTGTCCCCATGGGGCTGGGAGGAATTGGGGTGGGGGGTGTTTGCTGGCCTAGTCTGCTCTGGGGAAGGCCCCCTGGTGCCTGAGGTCTGTGCTTGGCTCGGTGTGCCCCACTGGCCTTCCCCGGGGAGCCTGGCGAGGCTGCAGAGCTCCTCCAACACGGTGATTTTCCTCTCTCCTAGGCACTGCTCGCCCCAAGCCACCGGTGCGGCCCAAACCCCGGGTGCTGCCCAAGCCGGCCGTGCCCACCAAGCCCTCCCTGCCACAGCCCCCACCGGGGCCACGGCACCCTCGCTCGGAGCTGCCCTCTGCTGAGAAGATGAACCGCCTGGCAGGGCCCCAGCCCTACAGTGGGGGCAGTTCGGGGGGGCCCCTTAGGCGCCCCTCCTTCACCCTCAAGTCACCCGAGACCCTCAACGGGAAGGGACTCCCATCTCCCCCAGTCGCAGCTGCTGAGGACCCGGGTCCAGCCCCCGTTGAGGAAGTGCCCCCCGCCCCCCTGACCCCCTCTCGCAAAGGCCCAGCTCCCTTCAAGGTGACGCCGGTGCCAGTGGCCACCAAACCGGAGCGATTTCCAGGCACCACCGTGGAGGAGATCCTGGCCAAAATGGACAGCAGGGAGGGTCCGGGCAGCCCGGACCGAGCCCGGCTCTCGCCCTTTTGCCCCGATCCCTCCTCTCGCTTCGGCTCCAAGACTTTCACTGCCTTCTGGAGACGTCCCAGCGGGGAGGCGGATGGAGCCCCCCCCAGCGAAGCCCGCCAGACACCCCAACCCACGGCAGGCGAGCTGGGGACGGGGGAAGGCGAACACCCGATTGCCGAGACGAGGTGAGGGGCTGGGGACCAACCTGGGGGGGGCGAGGGGCTGCAGGGATGGGGAGATGTTGCTCTGAGCCGTGCTGGGGACGGGAATAACGGAGCTGAGGTCTGGTCGGCGGTACGAGGCCGGTGTTCCTCCTGAGCAGGCAGCGCCTTGAGCTGCCTCCGTGGGAAGGCCGGGGCGGCCGCTGCCGTGCCGGGCGGTTTGCTCCGACCACAGGAACGGGCCGTCCCAGCCCAGGAGCTGCCGCTGCGCCTGCCGCCCCCGAGGGCCGGGAATCCAGCCAGCCATCCGTCCCGCTGCCCGGGCAGGGGCCGCCCTGGGGCTGGGAATAACGGGGAGGGGGTCGCTCCCCTGGGGAAACGCTCCCTTTTTCCCACCCTTGCTATTTTTTTTCCTGCCGGGCTGTGCCAAGGCGGAGGGAGCTGAGCGATCCGCGGGACTCCTGGCTGCAGGATGTCCTGGGTGAGAGCCAGCGCTTGGCCATGCTCCCGAAGGCTGGGCACCTCCGGGAGAGCGAGACGGGGGCTATTTTAAACTAGAGTGTGAGAAACTCGCTCTCCAAAGCACTGAAAACTTTCTGGAAGGGGGATTGAGGCTGATTTGCCTCCCTCCCTTCTGCAGTCAAAACCTTGCTGATAATTTGTTCTGGTTTTGGGTATGGCTTGCAGCAATTGAAGGGCCTCTTGTGGTTCACCCGACCCCATCCTGCTGCGGCCAGAGCGAGTGGTTTGGGGCTGGGAGGTGCCTCTGTGGGCGGGGGGAGAGGAGAGCGGAGGTACAGGGGGAAAACTCATCCTCCTTCCCCATTTCTCTCCGGCAGTGGCTCCCCCCCAGCTGGCCCGAGCTGTGCCGGGGACCCCCGCGGACGCCGGAGGCCGCCTTCCCCCCCTGACGTGAGTTCTCGCCTCGCCCTCCCGCGCCGCGGCAGCTCCACTCCTGGGCTCTCTCCTTCGGGGCTCTCCTGTCTCCTCCGGGGCTCCCTCTCTGCGGGGTGCGTGTCTCTCCTTTCTCCTCGGGGTGCCCACCGCCCCTTCCGGTGAAGCTGGGTTCCCCGGGCATGGGGCCAGGTTCTTCTGGAGGGGGGGGTGGCGTGTGGCAGCACCGCTGCTGAGGCGTGGGCAGGGAGCAGCCGTGAGTCACCAGCCAGGGTTTGGTGACCCGGCAGGTATGTGGCAGGGCAGGCCCTTTTCGGGCTCCCTGCCAACCCCGCTCTCCTCTCCCCGTGCGTGACGGGGACACCGGGCCGTGGTGACACTGGTGTGGCAGCTGGCAGGGTGACACTGGCAAGGGGATGCCCAGCCCCATGGCAGACTGGGGGATCCGGGCTGAGGGTGTTTTTACTTCTTCCTGCTTCATTTCTTCCTCTCCATCTGTCTCCGCGCTGCCAGAGGGTGGGTGTTGGAGGGGGACACTCAGCCCGGGTCGTTCCCAGCGGCCCCCAGCCATGGAATGGGGCTGGGGGCCTGCTGGGAGCTGCCTGGGCTGTCTTGGATTTGGGGAGGGGGGCTGTGATTTGGGCGTGGGTGACGCCTGGTGGGTTCCTCTTGAGTGACATGACATCCCCTCTCCTCCGGCTCTTTCCACAGCTCTCCTCTCTCCAGCCGGGTGCCCTCGGACCCCCTGGTTCCCCGAGGCCCCCCACCTGCCCGGCCCCAGGAGCTCCCTTCCAACCTTCTGCCTCGGCCCCTGGCTCTCCTGATGTCCCCCCAGAGCTCCCGGCCCCTGGATCCCCCACCCTGGCCCCCGGCTCCCCCGAACCTCAGCCTCCAGCTGAAGTCTCGGCCGCCTCCATCCAGGCCCCTGGCGCTCCCTCCTCCGCAGCCAAACCCCGGCTCGGCATCTCCCGCCCCCCTGGGTCCCCCCACACTCCTGGGGAGGGATCCCCTGATACTGCCAGCCCACCTGGCACTCCCGAACTGCCCCCCAGAGTCACCTGCCCCCCTGGCTCTCCTGAGGCTGCCACTGAGTATCCGGGCCCCCCCAACCCACCCCCGCAGCCCCCTGCCAAAGCCTCTCGTCCCCCAGGCTCCCCGGAGGGACCCGATGACTCCCCGGTGTCCCCACAGTCCCCCGAGGGTCCCAGTTTCAGCCCCCCTCCCTCTGGCAGGGACTTGGGGCTCCGGCGCTCTTCGGAGGGGGTGCTGCAGCCCCCGATGGCGGGGCAGGGCATGGGGGAGCTGGGCGGCTCGCTGAGCGCCCTGCCCCGTCCTGGGGACCCACCGTCAGAGCCGTCCCTGGGCAGCGAGTCTGGCTGGAGCCTCTCCCAGTCCTTCGAGTGGACGTTCCCCTCACGGGGGGCACGGCGGCTGGTGTCCCCCCCCCAGTCCCCCATCCAGGAGACGGCTGACTCGGGGCTCTCCGCAGAGGGAGAGTCGGACAGGGAGGACCTGGCCCCAGGCCCCCCATGCTCCCAGGGGGATGGCGGGTCCCAAGGGGCTGGTGGCCGGGGAGCGGAGGGGGCTCCATGTCCAGGGGGCCCCGTGCCCCATCGGGAGGCCGAGGGCTCGTCAGAGGAGGAAGAGGAGGAAGGGGAGGCAGAGCGGGATGCCACCGTGCCCTGCTCCTCTCTCTGTGTGACAGAGCCTGGCCAGGACCCGGCTGAGCCCGAGCCCCCCACCCAGCCCAGGCCACTCACCGAGGCCACCTCACTGGGTCCGGGCACCGTGGACGACTGCCCTGCCAACCCGCAGGGCCCCGGCGGGCCAGGCCAGGCCGAGGGACCCCCGAGGGACCCCCAGCCCCACACTGACCCGGGCTGGCTGGTGGAACTGCTGTCCTCACCCAAGGCCCGTGGCTCCTCGCAGGTAAGGGGCCACAGGAGCTGGGAAGGGTTGGCGCCGGGCTGTGGTGTTGCTGGGTGCCGGGAGGGGAAGGGTTCGGGTTAGGACCCCTCAGGAATGGGGGACCCCATGGGGTGGGGTGGGCAGGCGGCAGGGTCTGGCCTCCCCTTGGGATGTGACCTTGTGCTGTGTCCCCCAGGCGTCTCAGGGTGTTTCGCCCTTTCTTTTCCTCTCCAACTCTCCTCTCTGCTGCATGAGCCGGGACTGCGACCCCTTTAGCCCCCTCTGCCCCTCTCTTGCCCTCTTTCCCCAGGACCTGCTCGGCTGGTCGCGGAAGGACCTGTGCAGTGAGTTCGGCATTGGCAGAGCTCAGCAGGCCGGCACCTTCGACTGGATCCCTGAGGCTGTGGCCAGGGACAGAGACTGGCCTGGTGAGACGGAGCAGGACCGGGAATTCGGGACCAAATCAAGCTGGGACAGCATCCACAGCACCAGGGATGGGGACCGGCAGGACGGGCCCTTCGGCACC
This sequence comes from Alca torda, assembly GCA_008658365.1. Classification (NCBI taxonomy): domain Eukaryota; kingdom Metazoa; phylum Chordata; class Aves; order Charadriiformes; family Alcidae; genus Alca; species Alca torda. Next base: position 70,742,845 of record CM018080.1, on the reverse strand, counting down.
ACCAGGAAGGACTGGGGCAGAGATTACAAAGGGACGGAGCTGATGGGGGAAGCAAGACTGGGCTGCAGCGATTGGTCCAAGTCCCATGGCACAGAGGAAAGCTGCCTGCAGGATCAAGACTTCGGTGCCGGCAAACCCAAGTGGGGCATGGGCTATGGCTTGGACAGCATGAGCAGTGGGGAGGAGATTGGCTCCGGGAAGGCCGACTGGAGCCGCAGCTACGACATGGGACATGGCCAGCAGCAGGACGAGGCGCCAAGCTCCAGGCAGCCCAGCTGGCCTGGCAGGTACGGCCCCGGGGCCCCGGAGAGCCAGGATGGGGAGATCCCACCTGCCTGGGCTGGACAGTATGGCACCAGCGATGCGGAGGTGAGGGACAGGGAGCTCACCCCAGACTGGGCCAGTAAATACAGTAGCAGGGACGCTGAGAGCAAGAACGAGGATTTTACGCTGGGCTGGGCTGGCAGATCCAGCACTGGGGACACTGGGACCCCAGAGAAGGAGTTCAGCCCCAGCAGACCGGCCTGGGACAGCAAGTACAGCACCCAGGACATGGAGAGCCAGGACCGGGAGTTCAGCCCCAGCCGACCAGCTTGGACTGGCGAGTACAGCACTCGAGGCATGGAGAGCCAGGACCGTGAGTTCAGCCCTAGCAGGCCGGCCGAGGCCGGTGAATACACCACCAGGGACATGGAGAGCCAGGACCGGGAGTTCAGACCCAGCAGGCCAGCCTGGGACAGCAAATACAGCACCAGGGACATGGAGAGCCAGGACAGGGAGTTCAGCCCCAGCAGACCGGCCTGGGATAGCGAGTACTGCAGCAGGGATGCAGAGAGCCGGGACAGGGAGTTCAGCCCCAGCAAAATGGCCTGGGATAGGGATTACCACAGCCGGGATATGGAGAGCCAGGACCGGGAGTTCAGCCCCAGCAGGCCGGCCGAAGCCAGCGAGTGCAGCACCAGGGACATGGAGAGCCAGGATGGGGAGTTCCAGCTCAGGAGATCGGCATGGGATGATGGATACAGCAGCAGAGAGATGGAGACCGAGGACAAGGAGTTCAAGCCCAGCAGACCAACCTGGGATGATGAGCAGAGCACCAGGGATGCAGAGAGCCAGGACAGGGAGTTCAAGCCCAGCAGACCAGCCTGGGATGATGAGCACAGCACCAGGGATGCGGAGAACCGGGACAGGGAGTTCAGCCCCAGTGGAATGGCCTGGGATAGCGAGTACCGCAGCAGGGACGTGGAGAGCCGGGACAGGGAGTTCAGCCCCAGCAGACCGGCCGTAGCCAGCGAGTGCGGCACCAGGGACGTGGAGACCCAAGACAGCGGGTTCAAACCCAGCAGAGCAGCCTGGGCTGATGAGCAGAGCACCAGGGACATGGAGACCCAGGATGAGGAGTTCAGTCCCAGCAGACCGGCCTGGGCCAGCGAGTGCAGCAGCAGAGAGATGGAGACCCAGGACAGTGGGTTCAAACCCAGCCGACCAGCCTGGGATGACAGATACAGCACCAGGGACACGGAGAGGCAGGACAGGGAGTTCAGCCCCAGCAGACCGGCCTGGGACAGCGAATTCAGCTCTTCGAATGCCGAAAAGGAAGAAAGAGAGTTTAGTCCTGGCCGGCTGAGCTGGGCTGGTGAGTGTGGCATTGGCCAAACGGAGCTGGTCGATGCGTTCGGTGTCAGGAAAGATGACTTGCCTGGCTCCAGTGCCCCTGATCCCCCGGCCCAGGAGCCCAGCTGGGGCAGCACCGGCCAGCAGGAGCGCAGTGCCACCAATAGCAGGGACTGGGCCAAAGAGCTTGGGGGAGCCGAGCACCACAACCAGTTTGGCGTCATTGGGACAGAGTGGGTGACGGATCCCTCCAGTGCCAGAGCAATATCAGATGGCTCCACATCCTGGGCTGGCGGAATGAGGTCCGGGGGCCTGCGGGAGCCCCTGGGAGACTGGCAGAGGGATCTCTCCTTCGGCACCCCAGATGCCACCAGCTGCATGGGCACTGGTGACGCCGGCGGGGTTGGACTGGGCCAGACGGCCTGGGGTCAGGGCCTGGGCTGCCTGCCTGCCCCGGCCAGCTCTGCCCAGCCCCGGGAGGCCAGGCTGGAAGGGCCAGGCTGGAGCCGGGAGCTGGAGGCAGCCGGCTGGAGTGACGAGCTGTGCAATGCCGAGGCCAAGCGCCGGGAATGGGCCAGCGCGTTCGGCGCCCGCTGCGCGGCCCGGAGCCGGGACTTCAGCGCTGGGGAGCAGAGCCCAGGAGATGATGCCGGCTCGGCGGACGGGTAAGGAGGAGGGCGCTGGTGGTGGCAGTGCAGCCCCGGGGAGGGATGTCTCACCCTCGGGTGCCTGTGCTGTCCTGCAGTGGGGATTTCCGATGCTGTGGGCCTCATGCTGGTGTCCTACCATGCGTCACGTGTAGCCGGGGGAGCTGCTGCCTCCGGCCCCAGGCTGCCAGAGCTCCTCTGCCCCAGCCTCCACGTTTCCCCCTGCAGCCTCCAGCCCCACAACTGGAACGGGAGCTTTTTGAGGGACTGGGTTTCAATTGTCCCGGCAGGATCTGCCATCTTGAGCTGATCTAGGAGGGGATGGTGCCTTCGGGGCTTCTTGTGCTGGTCTCCCTCTGATGTGGGGAGCCCTGTGCCAAGTCTGGGGGGTGCTGGTGTTCCCTCACCCCCCCAAAAAGTGGCAGAATTAGCCCTGTGCCATTATTGCTTTGCCAGGATGTGGGAACCCTGATTTCTGCCAAACTTAACAGAGCTGGGGGTTCCCAAAATAATAAATTCCCTCAAGCTGCCTGAAAATAAGGATCCCAGGAGGAGGGAAGCAAAAGCCCCATGGGGCTCAGGAAGGGCCCAGCCTGGTCGCCCTGTGGGGCTGTGGGGACCCCTCACCTCCTGCCCCGGGAGCCGTGTGGGTTCCTGCTGCCAGCGCCATCCTGCACCCAGCTGGCCCTGATCCTCCTCCTGCCCCTTGGTCATCCGGTGTCCCCCTGGCCACCTCCTGAGGGCTGGGGACCCTTCTGGGGGGTCTGGCCACTTTCTCTGCCCCAAGGGGGAGAGTTGGCCTGAGGCCCCTCTGAGTCTGACAGCCTCCTTGCCCTCCCCAGACCCCAAATTCTGCCCCAACATTTGGGAAGGGGCTTTGGGGAGACTTCACAGAGGTGCCACCACCTTGGTGTGACATCCCGGGAGAGGGGGGAGAGTCCTGGACACCTGGGTCCTGCCCTCACTTCCCGGGAGCAGCGTTTGGCCCTCCCCATGCCTCGGTTTTCCCTGGAGGCTGACGGAGGTGAGGTTTGGGGCAGGGGAAGGGCTCGTGTTAGCTGGAGCTGGAGGAACTCTGGGGTCTCATCTTGTCTCCCCGAGCAGAAAGGTCCGTCTCTCGAACCCCAGCCCGCCCATGGGCGACGCTCAGGCTGACCCCCCAGCTGCAGCATCCCCCCGGCACGAGCCGCCAAGCCTCACCGAGGAGGAGAGGGACCTTCCCGAGCCAGCCACTGCCCCGCGGAGCCCCAGGGCCTCCCCTCTGCTGCTGGAGGGTTCCGGCGGCACCCTGCTGGACACGGGGAGCGAAGAATCCCCCTTGGACCACCCGGATAGGAAGAGACCCCCGAGCTGGGAGGAGAAGCGGCTCTCCCTGGGCGCCCCTCAGCCTGAGGGACCCTTGGACCACGCAGGGCAGGAATTCACCTTCCTGGAGGTGAGTGGGGAGGGGGCAGCCTCCAGCCCCCTTGTACGGCCCTGGGGGTGCCCAGCTTATCTGGGGGCCCTGTTCCTGTCCCCCTCTGGGGACGGGGGCTTTACCCTCCGGCCTTAACCTCCTCCGAGGGACAGGCTGTGGATTGAGGGTCCCCCTGTGCTGTTGTGGGGGTCCGTGGGCATGCTGGCTGCAGGGGCCCCGCATCTCCCCGGTGCTGGGCACTGACCTGTCCCCGTGGGCTCCGCAGGACACGGAGGTCCTGGACAGCAGCGTGTACCGCAGCAAGGCCAACCTGGGCCGCAAGCGCCGGCACCGGGCACCGGCCCTCCGCCCCGGGGCCACCTCGGAGGGCGACAGCTGGATCTTCCGCGACTCCACAGGTGAGAGCCCCTGGGGCGGTGACAAGGGGGGAGGGACCGCGGTGTCCTCTGTCCTGGGCAGAGGTGTCTCATGGTGACACTGTCCCCCGCGTCCTCCCCGCAGAGCCCTGTCCAGCCCCGGCAGCGTCCTCCGACGAGGAGGCAGTGGAGGAACCCAAGAGCCGGCGGGTGCGAGCATCCCTGTCGAGCAAGGGGGTGAAGGTGCCGCTCTTCCCCGGCCTCAGCACCTCTGCCCTCAAGGTGGGGACCCCTGGGACCCCCAGGCAGTGGGGTGATGGCTCCCGGCCGGGCGGGAGAGAGGGAGGGTTGAACAAGGGGAGGGGAAACTGAAGCAGGTTGGGACTGGGGGCTGGGCCAAAGGCGGGCAGTGCGGGGAGCGATGGGGAGGAGGCGGTGGGAGGATTTGGTGGGGGCAGAGCATGGTGTGCCCCCCCTGACTTCACTCCGCTGCGCCCAGGCCAAGCTGAGGGGCCGAAACCGCTCAGCTGAGGAGGGGTCGCCGGCAGGGGACAGCAAGGCCACTCCCCCCAAGGACCCCCACGTGCAGCGCTCCAAGTCCTGCAAGATCCCCGGCTTCAGTGGGAAACCCCTGGCGCTGCCCCCCAAGCCGGACAAGTCCTCGGGGTGAGTGCTGGGGGCGTGGGACCCTCGTGGGGAGGCGAGGGCTGGGCTTAGGGAGCCATGGGGGTGGGAAGGGGGGCTTGGGGGGCTGCGTGCGCATCTGGGGACAGATGCTGTGCATGGGGGGAAGATGCTGAAGGGTGGGGAGGTGCTGGAGGGCTGTCACCTGCTCCCGTGCCCCACTGTAGCAGTACTGAGGGGGGTCTTCCAGAGGCACGGGGGGTTTTGGGGTGCTTTAGGGGTGTAAAGGGGTTTTGAGGGGTGTGGGGGCTCTCCAGGCTGGCACCTCCAGTGTTTGTAGGCAGCCAGAGCTGGGCTGGGGGGAGCTGGGTGCAGGGGGAGGCTTTGCTGGGTGCGGCTTCCCCAGGGCCGGTGTCCTGGAGAGCCCGGGCTGCTCCCCCCAGACCCTGCCTGGGATGCAGCCCTCAACGCCCCAGCTCACCGCTTGACCCCCAGTCTCCCCCAGTCCCTGGGGGAGCTGAGATCAGCCAGGGACCCTTCTTGGCTGTGCCCCTGGGGGTCGGTCTGGGTCCCGGGGGTGTTTTTGTGGGGGCTCATGCCGATGCGGTGCCGACACCTCCCAGGTCCGAGGCCTCCTCCCCGCACTGGCTGCAAGCGCTGAAGCTGAAAAAGAAGAAACCTTGAGTGGGGTGAGTGCGGGAGCTGGGGGGTCACTGGGGACTGACCCCGGCCCCCCCGGGGCAGGGCATAGCTGGAGACCCCCTCCCCGTGGTCCCCACATCGTGCTGTGTGTCCCGGGGGGCTGGAGGGGGACGTGGGACCGGCCGGGGTGGCCCAGGGGGAAGCGTGTCCCCACATCCCTGGGCTCTGTGCTGCCAGGAGGGGCAGGCCCCCCTCCTGCCCGCTGCAGCTGGGGACCCCCGGGGCTGGGTCACCCCTGGGGCCAGGGGTCCCCGCAGATCCCTCACCCCCCTCCCCGCTCCATCTCTTCCAGGCTCGCTCTCCTGACAGCGCGTCCCCGAGGCTGACAGACGCTGTCCCCAGGGCCAGGCTGCCCCCTCCCCATGGCAGGACACACACATACACATCTATGCACTTTGTATGATGCTCGCAGGGTCCCCATCCCCCTCCTTGGCCCACGGGCCTCCCCCCGCGTCCCCCTTCCTCTCGGTCCCCGCATCCCTGGAGCTGGGGGGGTGGGCAGTGCGTCCCCCCTTCCCCTCGCCCCCTGCTCTTGTATCACCCTCAGACAAAGAGCAACAGGTCAGGATTTTGGTGCCACTCTGACAGGACAATAAAACTTCGTTGGTTGGTTCGGGGGGGCCCTGGCTCTTCTCTCAGCCCCCCCCTGGACGTCCCCTGGCCGGGGGGGGCCCGTTGGGACGCTGGCGCGGGGACTGCCACCAGGAGGAGCTCTCTGCCCGCAGCCGGGGCCGGCACAGACCGCGGGCACCCCTGGGTGCTGCCTGGAGGGGGGCGCAGACACCCCCCGGGGTGAACCCCCACAGCCCCGGGTGTCGGCGCAGGGGCAGCGTGCACAGCCGTGGGTGTGCTCCCACCCCAGCGATCGGGGGCCCATGCGGGCGTCCACCCACTGGTGGGGCGCCCACGCTCCTCCCCACGGCGCTGTGCCCCCGGCGTACCCCCACCTTCCCGCACCCCCCAGCATCCCCCGGGGGAAGCAGCCCCTCGCACACTTGCCTTGCACGCGTGCCCTGCCTCTGCGTGTGTGTGCGCGCGCCTCTGCCCACGCGTGCAAACCGTACACGCGTGCCCACCCTGGCACCGAAGGGTCCTGTCCTGCCCGTTCCCTGCCCACCCTGCAGCGGTGCCGGGGTCCCCCCGAGGAGCAGCGGGGAGGATCCCACCCCAGCCCCAAACCTTCGCCCCCACCCTCCCTCCGTCCGCGGCGCAGGCTGCGAGGGGCCGATGTCCCCATCCCGGGGGGGTTGCGGGGCGGCCGCCCCCTGGGCCCTGGAGGACGGGGGACCGCGGTCCCCTGGGCTGCGGCCGCCCCCTGGGCCCTGGAGGACGGGGGACCGCGGTCAGCTGGGCTCCAGCCGCCGAAGGAGAAGCGCTGCCGGCGGGCGCCGTGCCGTCCCTCCCGCCGCGGCTGTGGCCGGGCCGGTGAGCCGAGCTGCCGCCGCCGCGCCGGGAGGGGGACCCGAGGCTGGCTGTCCCCTGTCGGAGGGGGGAGCTGCGGAGGGAGGGCTGTGGCCGAGGAGCTGCGGCTTCCCCGGTCGGATGTGGTAACTCCAACCGGCTCCAGAGGAAATCACCGACTCCCGCCCGGCGGCACCGCCGAACGCGGCCCCTCCCGGCGCGGCGTGCCCGGGCAGTGCCGGGAGCTCGGCCGGTGTCCCGTCTCCCCGGGGGCTGCCACCCCCCCCCAGCGCCCGGGGGGCTGCCCGGGGACGCCGTGGGGGCGGTCACGGCTGCCATCCCCCGTGGGCAGACCCCGGCGCGCCTTCGGGGTTGGGGGGGGATTGTGCCGGGCCCGGCGTGTGTCGCTGGGGGCCGGGCCGGGGCACCCGGCGGACGCTTGAGGGGCTCAGCCCCCCCCGGCAGAGCTTCGGCCCGGAGCTGGTCCCGGGGCTCCCGCTCGCCCCCAGCCCTCGGCTTCATACCGGGGCTGCGGCGGAGCCTCAGCCTCATCCCTCCGGCCGCGTCCCAGGGGGCTGCTCCCTCCGGCGGGATGGGGGCCGGCACCGGGATGTGTTCCCGGGGTGTGAGGGTCCCCGGAGCCCCCCGCTGCCGGGCTCGGCCCCGAGCCCCCTCCCCACATTCCCGCTGCCCAGCGGCGTTAACAGATAACGGTGTTCGTTATCAGCCCCGCCGCTGATAACACCCCGCTGCTGCTGCTCCCCGCGCCTCGGGGCCCCCGGCCCAGCCCTGGCCACCGACCCACCGCCCGTGGCTACAGCAAAACCCCTCCCCGGGGGGGTCTCCATCCCGCCGCAGGGGTGACCGGGGACCCTTCAGCCCCCCCGGCACCGCCGGCGGCATCTCGGCGGGGCTGGAAAGGGTTACCTGTGCTCCTGCGCTACCCACAGGCGACAAAAATAGCCCGGCTCGTTATTAATAGTGATCTTCATTACCCGGGCTGGAACATCTCCCTTTGTAGCAGTTTCTGGCGATACCGAGGGTCTAATTAGCATTTCTTTTATTTCCCTATTTTATTCTATTTATTAGCTGATAGGCTTAAGTAACGTCTTCATCAGGCTCGGTTTGTGCGGGGGTCCGTCCCTTCTTTAAACAAACTTCAGGTTTTAACTTAAATCGGCAGCCGCCGCATTTGTGCCGCAATTTTTAGCAGCTTTTAACGCTAATTCCTCACCGAGGTGCTGGCTGCTCACCCCCCCCCCCCCCCCCGCCCGGGTTACCGCGCCTTTCCGCGGGCCTGGCCCGGGCCCTTGGAATGTTTGATTATTCCTTATCTCCAGCCGATTCGCCCCGGCTCGTCCTCCCAGGCCGATGGCTGGGGGTGCCCTCGGGGCTGCTTTGGTGGCCGCCGTGACCACCCCTGCGGGGGTCCCGCTGCCCCCCGACCGCACCCCCTGTCCCGGCCCCTGTCCCTCCCGTTCTCTGATTTTGGAGACCCCCTTCGAGCCGCCCCCCCCATTCCTCCACCCCCCCCTTTATACCCCTTTGCCGGCACAAGGGACCCGCTGCGCTGCCGGGGGCGGGGGCGGGGGAGGGGGGCGGCTCTGGTGGGGTTTGCCCCCCGGTTCGTCCCCGCGGTTCCCACCGCCCGGGTTCAACCCGTGCCGTTCTGGCAGCCCGTTCCGCTGTGATTTACCGACTCCCACAGCGAGGGACTCCTCCGGCTCCGCGCCCTGAGCCCCCCCCGCGCTTTTCCCGGCGGACTCGAGCCTTCGCAGACTTTTCTGCGAGTCCCGCTCGGCTTCTCCGGTGCTTTTCCCCAAAGCCGCAATTGCCGGCGTTCAGCCCCAGCGGGACACCCCAGCGCCGAGCTCCCCCCCGCTCCCCCCGGCCCCCTCCGAATAGTTTATTTTGGGATGGGGGGGGGTGATTTTTCTCCACGCGTTGCTGCGTTCGGCTCCTTCCCGCACGGCGCAGCCTGCGCAGAGCCAGGACGGGCCAAGGCTCCCCGCCGCCGGCCGCTCCTTCGGCAGAGGCTGCCTTAAAAAGGTCATTTTGCAGCGTGGGGGGAGCCCCGGCGCTCCCCCTCCCCTCATTTTTGGTAAATGCACAAAGGTCCCCCCAGCGCGTCACCCGCGAAAAGGGGCCGCGGCAGCTCGGGACCCTCCCGGCGCCGCGGCTGTTCGCGACATGCAAAACCCTGGAAGCAAAATGTAAAATACCAAATGCCAAACGCCAAATGCCCAAACGCCAAATGCCACCCCCGCACCCTCCCCACCCACCCCCTCCCCCCCGGGGCACCCCCCGCTGCGACGCTCCCGGTGCCAAATGCGAAGCCCGAAGCGCAAACGCCCCGATGGCAACGACAGAACGCAGCGCCCAAAGGCGAAACCCCAAATGCCAGTTCGGAGTTGCCGGGTGCCAGACCCCCCCCCCGCCCGCCCCCTCAGCCCCCCGGGGCTGCTCCCCCGCGCCCGGGCGCCGGTGGCGTGTCCGGAACCCCCCGGGGGGGCGGGGGACGGGGGTTATCTCAGGGGCCGACGTGTTGACACTTGGGTGAGAGCTCGGTAAAACCCCCCAGGAAGGAGCCAGATGGAGATGGCGTGTGGGGGGGGAGCTGTGAAATTTCCCACGGGGGCTCCCCCCTGCCCCGTCCTGCATCCCGCCCGACCCATCAGGAGGAGGAGGCGGAGGAGGAGGAGGAGGAGGAAGGGGAGGTAACGCGGTGGGATGCGCTGGGCCGGGCTCAGAGGGCCGGGGGAGCGGGGTGAGCCCGGGATGAGCTGAGCTGAGCTGAGCATGGAGGAGGCGACGGACGCCTACGCCTACGGGGACAACGAGACGGAGTGCGAATATGCCGAGTGGGGCCCCTCGCTGGCCCTGCTGCCCGCCATCTACCTGCTGGTCTTCCTGCTGGGCACGGCGGGCAACGGGCTGGTCCTCTGGACCGTCTTCAAGGGCGGCCGGGACCGCCGGCGCTCGGCTGACACCTTCATTGCCAACCTGGCCGCCGCCGACCTCACCTTCGTGGCCACCCTGCCGCTGTGGGCCGCCTATGCCTGGCTGGGCTACCACTGGCCGTTCGGCACTGCCGCCTGCAAGGTCAGCAGCTACCTGGTCTTTGTCAACATGTACGCCAGCGTCTTCTGCCTGACGGGGCTGAGCTTTGACCGCTACCTGGCCATCGTCCGGCCCCTGGCCACCGCCAAGCTGCGCTCGCGGGTCAGTGGGCTGGTGGCCACGGTGGCCCTGTGGGCGCTGGCGGCTCTGCTGGCCCTGCCGGCCCTGGTGCTGCGGCGGGCGGCTGCCCTGGGTGGGGACACCAAGATCACCTGCTACATGGACTACGGGGGCCTGGCCGCCCCGGGGACGGAGGGCGCCTGGGAGGTGGGGCTGGGGCTCTCCTCCACCGCCCTGGGCTTCGTGCTGCCCTTCGCCGTCATGCTGACCTGCTACTTCTTCATCGCCCGCACCGTGGCCAGCCACTTCCGCCGGGAGCGCGCCGAGGGGCCCCGCAAGCGCAAGCGCCTCCTCACCATCATCACGGTGCTGGTGGCCGCCTTCGGGGGCTGCTGGCTGCCCTTCCACCTGGTCAAGACCCTCTATGTCCTGATGGACCTGGAGGTGCTGCCCTGGTCCTGCGGTCTCCACGCCTTCCTCAACAACCTCCACCCCTACTGCACCAGCATCGCCTACGTCAACAGCTGCCTCAACCCCTTCCTCTACGCCTTCTTTGACCCCCGGTTCCGCCATGCCTGCGCTGCCCTCCTCTGCTGCCGCCCCCCCGGCCCCGGCACCGACCGCTCCGCCAGCTACTCCTCAGGGCACAGCCACCCCCCCGGCGCCAAGGGGGGGCCGGGCCCGGGGGGAAAGCTGGACCCCGCCACCCAGGAGACGCTCTTCCGTGCCTGACCCCCCTCCCCCGGCGCCCCCCCCGAGCTGGACTCCTCGGGGGGACCCCACCACCTCCCCCTCGCCCCAGAGCCTGGCTCGCTTTGGGACCCCCCCCGCTGGAAAGCCCTGCTTGTGGGAAGGGGAAACTGAGGCAGGGGCTGGGCAGGCCCTGGGAGGAGCCCCTGGGGGGCTCGAGCGGCCGGCATCCACTGGGCTTTGGATTTTGTGACAAATAAATGAATTTTGGTTAAAAAAGGAGCAGGGTGTGTGCAGTTCCCTCGGCGGGGAAGGGGAGGGAGTGGGGTTTGGGGGGTCACGGTGTGGGGCAGCACGGGGGGGGCAGGGGAGGGTATGGTTGGGTTTTAGGGGGTGTGTGAGCGGGGGGTTGTTAACTCCCGGTCGGACTCCATCGGGGCCGGGAGAGGTTCGCAGTGATTCCGAGTGCGAGATGAAGACGCAGACGAGGTCAGACGCCGCTCGCCGCAGGTTTGTTGTTGTTCCCCGGCGACAGTCGCTGAGACGAGCGACAGGGAAGGGGCGGAAGCAGAGGAAAGGCAGAAAGGAGCAGCAGCGCTGCGGGGCGCAGCAGGAGTATAGTCACCACCGCGGGCCCGACGACGCCTCGACGGTCCTCTGGAATTTCAGCGGTGTCCCGTTGATCCGTGGTTCCCAAGTCATGCTGATGGTGGGGGTCCCAAATCGTGGTGGGTCACCGCACCAGTTACAGTCCAGGTCGGCCTGTAGCTTGACCCGTCAGCGTGACGTGGCCTTGCCCAGCTCGTTGTCTTTCGGCACGGTCGCCGTACGACTCTGCTGCCTTTGCTGCTCGGCCAGCGCTTGGCTCAGCACGGCCATCGTGACACAGCGAGTCTGGGGGAGCGGGAGGGGTCCCGGGGGTGGCAGGGTCTGGCCACTGTGATGAGCAGAGGCCTGCAGCCCCTCCAGCTGACGGCGATCTCGGGTGCTGTGTGCTGGGATCCGCGTGTGTTAGCACCAAATCCAGCCCAGCCCCCCCAGTGTCCCCCCGCAGGGTGGGCGCCTGCCCGCCCCAGCCCCCCAGCTCTGATTGCATCAAGCAGCCAAATCCCATTTTCGGGCTTTTCTCCTCCTTATCTGGGGCCAGAAGGAGCCGCAGGTGACTCACCCCTGCGGGGTGAAAATGGGCCGCTGATGCTGTTAAACACCCAGACCCCAGACGGGGACACGGGGCGTTTGGGTTTGGAGGGGGGGGTTGGGTGCCGGGCAGGACAACGGCCCACGTTTGCCCGAGGTTTTGATGAGCCACCAAATGGCTCCTCTCCCATTTCCCTCCCGGCCCCCGCTGCTTCCTGAGGCTCCGCTCTAAATAAATCTTCCCCCTATTTGTTATTTACATCCTTCATTTACTCGTGATGAACTATCCTGTCTCCTTGGCCTTTGTTCCTGCTTGGAAAGGATGCGGGATCATTACTGGGTTCCTTGGGAAGCTTCCCATCGGGGGGGGGGCTGCATTAACCTTCCCGCTTGCCACTACCTAATTTTGGGAGCCAGCCCAGCCAGCGTCACCCCCCCTCGGGGACGGTCCTTTGTCTTCACCGAGTAAATAATGGAGGTGGGGGCCGTGGTTGGGTAAAGCGCCCGGTGCAGAGGGCTGCGAGGCTGCCATGGCTCTTTTCACCCTGGTTGGGGATTTTGGGGTGTTTCCCCACGGTTCTGGGCTGATCTAAGAGCCGGGAGGGGGAGGTGGGGGAGTGGGGCTGGAAATGCTGCATCTGGGGCCATGGCCTGAAGGGAAATTTGGGAGAGAAGCGTGTTTCCATTCAAGGTGCCTTCCTGGCCTGCTTGCCCTGGAGAGACCCTCTGATACTGCTCACCCCTCTGTCCATCCGTCAATCCATCTGTCCATCCGTCCGTCCGTCCGTCCGTCCATCCGTCCATCCATCCATCCATCCATCCATCCATCCCTCTCTCTGTCCATCCTTCCCTCCCTCCATAACTCACCCCTTCTGTCCCTCCCTTTCTCTATCCCTCTGTCCCACCGTCCTCCCTTCCCTCCCTTCCTCCCTCTATCCATCCATCTATCCATCCATCCATCCATCCATCCATCCATCCATCCATCCATCCGTCCATCCATCCGTCCTTCCATCCCTTCATCTCTCTCCATCTCTCCAGCCCTCCATCCCTCCCTCTCTCGATCCCTCCATCTCTCCATCTTTCCATCCCTTCATCCCTTATCCCCTCCATCCTTTGTCCCCTCCATCCTTTATCCCCTCCATCTCTCCATCCCTCTATCCCTTATCCCCTCCATCCTTTATCCCCTCCATCTCTCCATCCCTCTATCCCTTATCCCCTCCATCCTTTATCTCCTCCATCCTTTATCCCCTCCATCTCTCCATCCCTCTATCCCTTATCCCCTCCATCCTTTATCTCCTCCATCTCTCCATCCCTCCATCCCTTGTCCCCTCCATCCCTCCATCCCCAAATGACCCAGCACCAAAGGGGGTGACGGGGTCCTGTTTTTCGGGGGGACCCCCTGAGGGCAGTTTCCTCCCCGGCGCGGCGACCGGGCACGGAAATGGCTGCAGGGCGCCCTGCCAGCGGAGACGGGAGCCGCCGACTTTCTATCCGCCTCTTGGAGATTTCCCTTTCCCTTCCAGGAGGGAAATGTTTAGCAGAGGAGTCTCTGGGGGGAAATGTGGGGACACTTCAGAAAAAACAGCCGGCGGGAGCCGGGGCGGGGGGAAGGGGCAGCGGGGCCCGGACCACCCGTCGGAAGGAGATAAGGAAGGTGTTGCCTTCCTGCGGCGGGCGGCGGAGGAAAGATGAGGAGGGGAGATAGAGGGGGGACAGCCGGGGGGCGGGGGGCGGGGAGCGGGACCCTGCCAAACCGGGAGCATCCTCGGAAGCGGCTGGGAAGGTCGGGGGCCAGGGGTCGGCTCCCCCCGCGGGAGCCGGGGGACCCTCCATCCCCAGAAGCGATGCTTTGGCTGGCCGCGGCCCGCTGAGGGCCTGGGGGGGCACGGCCAGGTGTCCCCAAACCGTGTGCCGCGGGGACACGACTT